>PVJS01012605.1:0-43550 GCA_004027185.1 Glis glis
CAGTAACACATACACCACACACACACACACACACACACACACACACACACACACACACAATTTATTTTAGCCAGGTGTGGTTGTACACATGCCTGAAATCTATCTCAGTACTTGGGAGACTGAGACAGGAGGATTGCAGGTTTGAGGCCATCCTCAGCAACTCAGCAAGACCCTCAGCAATCCTATACAAATAGCAATGGCTCATTGTCACAAATACTTGATGCCAAAATAAATATTTAACAAATATTGCAACCTACACACCATCCAGAAAAATGCTGCTGGTATATGGAACTCTGCTGTTTTGAATTTCTTCAAAGTTTCCCTTTGAGATATCTGAATAGGAGAAAGAGGCAAAGGTTTCATTTGTAGGGCATGGAGATGCATATCTGTAATCCCAGTATTGGGGGGGGGGCTCAGGTAGGAGGATCATAGGCTCTAGGCCAGCCTCAGCAACTTAGCGAGACCCTCAGCAACTTAGCGAAACCCTGATTCAAAATAAAGAATAAAATAGGGCTGGGGTATAGCTCAGACGTAGAATGCCCCTGGGTTCAAATTCCAGTACCAAAAAAAAAAAAAAGGTTTGATTAATTGAAGGAACTGGCTTCAGGCCTCTAACATGTCCCACTGCATTCTAGAACATCAGAACCCTCTAAGAAGGAAGTGTTCCCATCCTGCACTACAGATGAAGAAACTGAAGCCGGGCACCAAAAACAGAGGCTGACACCCAGCAGATACTCATCAAATACTTACTGCCCACCGTGGTGGTGCATGCTTTTAATCCCAATACTTGGTAGGCTGCGACAGGAAGATCGCAGGTTCCTCCCAGCCTCAGCTACTTAATGAGGCCATCTGCAACTTTGTGAGACCTTGTTTCAAAATAAAGAATAAAGCCTGGCGGGTGTGGTGGCGCATGCTGGTAATCCTAGTACTTTGGGAGGCTGAAACCAGAGGATCCAGGTTCTCGGCCAGCCTCAGCTCTCTCTCTCTCTCTCTCTCTCCCTATCTCTCTCTCTCGCTCTACCTAGTGAGGCCCTCCACAACTTCGTGAGACCCGGTTTCAAAATGAAGTATAAAAAAATAGGGCCGGGGGTGTAGCGCGGAGGTAGAACGCCCCTGGGTTCAATCCCCGGTACCACAAAATAAATAAATAAATAAATAAATAAATAGGACTGGGGGTGTAGCCCAGAGGTAGAATTCCCCTGGGTTCAATCCCCATTACTGAAACAAAACAAAACAAAACAAAATCTTACTGGATGTAATAGGTGGGGAAAAGTCCAGTGGGTGAGAGAAGGGAAAGAGATGAAAGTAAGAGAGTTCCTTCAGAAACCTCCTTTCCTGTCTGGTGGCACAGGCCTGTAATCCCAGTACTTGGGAGGCGGAGATGGGAGGATCGCAGGTTCGCGGCCAGCCTCAGCTACTTAGGCCATCTGCAACTTAGTGAGACCCTGTTTTGAAATAAAGAATAAAAAAAAAAAAAGATAGGGCTGGGGCTATAGCTCGGAGGTAGAATGCCCCTGGATTCAGTCCCCAACTGCAAAATAAATAAATAAATAAAATAGAAAGCTCCTTTCCGTCTCCCCGCCGCTACTCTCAGAAGTTCCTGCGAGGCCTGACGCTCCCAGCAATTAGAAGTGGACAGGGCGTGGAGCGCTCTGGCAAGCCGTCCCACTTGCCAGTTTTGGAAAAATCCCGGTGTCGCCTCCTCCCCTGTCCCGGGGCGGCGCGGCACTCTCGAGGGCGCCCCCAGCCAGTCCCGGGAAGTCCGGCTGCGGGGCAGGGGGCGATGCTCCCGGCGGTGGGGCGCATCTGCAGATCCGGGGGTCCCGCGCCCCACCGCTCCATCATCTGCCCGGGAAGCCAGTTCACCGACTCTGCCCCGAACAGCCCGGACCTGGGGGCTGGAGCGCGGGCGCCGGGGCGGGCGGCGGGTGCCTGGGATAGGACGCCGCGTAGCCACTCGCCAGCACTTCCCCCGGCGAGGCCGGTGGCTGCGGGGACAATCCCACCCTCTGGCTCCTCGCTCCTCCCCCTGACCCCAGCGCACCCAGCTCCGGCGCCTGCAGCTCGGCGGAGGCGCGCGGGGCGCTGCAGCGGCGGGAGCCGCAGGAGCTGCGCGCTCGCGGAGACCCAGACGGCTCCAGGATCCCGGGCAGCCTCGGGCTCGGCGGCACCATGAACGGCTCGGGGGCCGAGAACGCGAGCCAGGCGGGCGGCGGCGGCGGCGGCTGGCAGCCCGAGGCAGTCCTCGTGCCCCTGCTCTTCGCGCTCATCTTCCTCGTGGGCACCGTGGGCAACGTGTTGGTGCTGGCCGTGCTGCTGCGCGGCGGCCAGGCGGTCAGCACCACCAACCTGTTCATCCTCAACCTGGGCGTGGCCGACCTGTGTTTCATCCTGTGCTGCGTGCCCTTCCAGGCCACCATCTACACCCTGGACGGCTGGGTGTTTGGCTGGGTGCTCTGCAAAGCCGTGCACTTCCTCATCTTCCTCACCATGCACGCCAGCAGCTTCACGCTGGCCGCGGTCTCCCTGGACAGGTGAGCGAGCGCCCTGGCAGCTGAAAGTTGGGCATCCCGGGCAGGGGCTGGAGAGGGAGGTGTGACTCAGTGATCCGCTGGAGACGCGCAGAGAATTGGAGAGGACATTACGACGGCCAGGGGCCCCGGGGGGCACTGAAAGACAAGCGGGCGCGGAGGAGAAAGAGGACTAAAAACATGGGGGACCGTGGTGTCCTCAGTTAGGTGGGTCCTCGGGGCCTCGCGGGCTTGAGAATTCGGCTCTCCAGCGCCGCCCGCGCCTAATAAGGCGCACGGTTTCCCAGTACCCAGCGTTTTCACGCGCTTCATCTCACTGGAGCTCAATGCCCCTGTGAGGCTGGGGTGGGAAAGATTACCATGCCCGATTTACAAAAGAGATCGAGTTCGAGAGGTACTCGCTCTGAGCCGCCAGTCCGAAATCGCGTGCGTAAAAAGAACCCTCGGTTTGGTGGTTTGACGCAGTCGGCTCGAGGCTGGACTGTGGAACTTAGGTCCTTCGCAAGAACCCACGCCAAAGTCGGAGCGAGCGTGCGTGAGGGTCCCTAGCTCAATCCAGCTCTGCGGTGCCCCACCTCTAGGCGGGGCGTCAGGGGCAGGGAGAGGAGTGCGCCCTCGGGTTCCTCCTCCCCAGCCAGAGTACCGCGAAAGGCACCTTCTGGAGAGCGCAGGACTCGGGTGGAGCTTGAAAGGACCCCAGGATGGGTCCCGGGGAGGAAATCCAGGTCCACTCCACGTCCTCTGGACCTCCCCTGGAGGAGCAGCAGGTGAGGCCACGCTCCCCTCAGGCCTCCCGTTTCCACTAAGCACGGGGTAGGTCGGTTCTGAGGGCTGGTGGTTCCTTACTGTACCTTGCCGGACACGTCTTCTCCATGCTGTCTGCTGCAGCCTCAGGCGCTAGGGTTCTACCTCCCGGGTACCAGCTTCCCAGGGCCCCATAGCAAGTTCTCCAACTGTTAGCCCACGGTGGCTTTGGGGGCGCCCTACCGGGTGGAGTATGTCGACAAAAGAGCGCCCTTCCTGCTGTCGGGCTAGGTCCTACTTTTAGTCTCAACTGAGTTTGTGGGACGCGCTGGGCCAGAGGACATCTGGCCTCGGGGACTTTCCTCGAGAGCGGGTGCAGCCAGAGGTGCAGGGTAGCGGCCCGGCTCACCCGACGTGTCCCCTCTCGACCTGGCCCTCAGGTATCTGGCCATCCGCTACCCGCTGCACTCGCGCGAGCTGCGCACGCCTCGGAACGCGCTGGCGGCCATCGGGCTCATCTGGGGACTGGCGCTGCTCTTCTCCGGACCCTACCTGAGCTACTACCGCCAGTCGCAGCTGGCCAACCTGACCGTGTGTCACCCTGCGTGGAGCGCGCCTCGCCGCCGCGCCATGGACCTCTGCACCTTCGTCTTCAGCTACCTGTTGCCAGTGCTGGTTCTCGGCCTGACCTACACGTGCACCCTGCGCTACCTGTGGCGCGCCGTCGACCCGGTGGCTGCGGGCTCGGGGGCCCGCCGCGCCAAGCGCAAGGTGACGCGCATGATCGTCATTGTGGCCGTGCTCTTCTGCCTCTGTTGGATGCCCCACCACGCGCTGATTCTCTGCGTGTGGTTCGGCCGCTTCCCGCTCACGCGCGCCACTTACGCGCTGCGCATCCTCTCGCACCTGGTTTCCTATGCCAACTCCTGCGTCAACCCCATCGTCTACGCGCTGGTCTCCAAGCACTTCCGCAAAGGCTTCCGCAAGATCTGCGCAGGCCTGCTGGGCCGTGCCCCGCGCCGAGCCTCGGGCCGCGTGTGCGTGGCGGCGCCCGGCATCCACAGTGGCAGCGTGCTGCTGGAGCGCGAGTCCACCGACCTCACGCACGTGAGCGAGGCGGCGGGGCTCCCCGTCTCTGCCCCTGTTCTCCCCAGCTGTGCAGCCTCCAGCCGGGTCCCTGGCCCCTCCCGGGACCAAAAGGCCCTCAACAACATCCTGACAGTTAATGTGACCTGAAGGCACCCAGGCTTGGATGTGAAAGGGTTGAGTTGGAGGTTGAGGACTGTTAATTTTGTTGATTAAATTTGCAAACCACTCCACATGCAGCGATCTTTGTGTCTCCAAATTGCTTATTGGTGTGAAGCCCCGTGGGGGGAGAGCCTCTGGGACCTCACAGGGGGGCTCCTGATGTTTGATGTTTGGGTGCTTTGCTGAGCTACTGGAAAAGGGCAGCAGGCATTGAGTGCAGCTTGGTTAAAAGAAAAGAAAACAAAAACTAACTGAAGCTGGGGAACCAGGGACCACCAAAGCCTCTGTGTGTGTGTGTGTGTGTGTGTGTGTGTTACTGGGGATTGAACCCCGGGGCATTCTACCTCCGAACTACATCCCAGCCCTATTTTTTATTCTTTATTTTGAAACAGGTCTCGCTAAGTTGCGGAGGGCCTCACTAAGTAGCTGAGGCTGACCGCGAACCTGCGATCCTCCTGTCTCAGCCTCCCAAGTACTGGGATTACAAGCGTAGGCAACCATGCCCGGCTTCAAAGGTTCTTTACATTTGGCCATCCCCAGGTGCCAGATGTACATAGATCATTGAACCATCAGCCAATGCCTGTGTCAGAGGCAGGTTTTTTTTTTTGTTTTTTTTTTTTTGGTGTGGTACCAGGGATTGAACCCAAGGGCATTCTATTCTACCTCTGAGCTACACCCGCAGCCCTATTTTCTTTTTTTTTTTTTTAAGTTTGAAACAAGATCTAAGTTGCAGAGGGCCTCACTAAGTTGCTGAGGCTCACCTGTGATCCTCCTGTCTCAGCCTCCCAAGTACTGGGATTACAAGCATTCACCACTACGCCCAGCCAGAGGCACATTTTGTGTGTGTGTGTGTGTGTGGTACTGGGGATTGAACCAGGGGCATTCTACCTCTGAGCTATACCCTAAACCCTATTTTATTCTTTATTTTGAAACAGAGTCTTCCTGGGTTGCAGAAGATCTCACAAGTTGCTGAGGCTGGCTGCGAACCTGCAATCCTCCTGTGTCAACCTCCCAAGTACTGGGATGACAAGCGTGCGCCATCACACCCGGCAGAGGCACATATTTTACGTGTGTTGGATCAAGTCAGTTGATAACAGTTTGAGTGTTCTTAGTTGTATTCAAGTTCCTGATGGGTCCTCATCTGCATTCAGCTCCCTGGGCTTCTTTGAATCTGGACAGTCCTTATTGGTATCTACCTACTTTTGGCCTTCGCAATTCCTTCCCTGGCTACAGCTGGGCAGGATCAGGTCTCCAGCACATGGTCTCTACTTGGAGATAAGAAAGTTCAACCAGCCCCTACCCCCCGCTGGTTCTACTCTGGGTACACTCCAGTGACTCTAAGGCACTGCTGGTTTGGGGCAAGCTGGGAGTCCAGTGGGAGAACAGGAATACTTTGCGCATGAGCTGGTCTCTACCTGTCCCTGGGTTTGCCCCACTCCCAGAGATTCTGAGCCAAAGCTCTTTACATAAAATCAGATCAGTACTGATGGATGTGGTGGCCCAAGTCTGTAATCCTAGTACTTGGGAGGTGAGCTGGGAGGACTGCAGGTTTGAGGCCAGCCTCAGCAACTTAGCAAGATCCTGTTTCAAAACAGTAAATAAAAATAGGGCCAGGGGTGTAACACAGGGATGGAATGTCCCTGAGTTCAATCCTTGGTCACACACACAAACACACACACACACACACACACACACATACACAGATTCAGATCAGTATTTAAGGGGAGGCAAGGACACTCAAGGGGGCCCCATCTCACATCACTGAGCAGAGGGAACTTTGGACAAGGGCTTGGATACTTAGCCAGGTTTCACAAGCCCCTGAAATACAGAAAAAGCCTGTGGCCTGGGTCCTGATTGGAAGGACCAAGCAGGGGGAGGGGAGAGTTCCAGGAGCCTCAGCTCCCTTGGTGGGCTTTGAATGGGGTAATGGTTTCCAGGTGGTGGAAATGGAGCGGGACAGGGACGCCTAGGCAGGTGCACGGTGGGTGGAGCTGGGCTCTGGGCTTTGTCTTTGGACATTTGCGGAACTGGGTGGAGGTTGCTAAGTCTGAGGTCCCAGAGTCCTTGAACAGAGCAGCTGCCTCCGTCTGACTGCTCGGGCCGCTGGCGATGGCTCTGTGGGTTCTGATCCATCTTGCCTTCCTTGGCTTCAGCACCACCCAGCCCTCGGTCCAGGGGCCCAGCTTCCGTGAGTCAGCGGCTGGTAGGCGGATGGCTAAGGTTACAAGCTTTGGGAATGGGCACCAGGATAACCTCAACCTCCACCCCTCAGCCTGGCTACCCCCCTTCTGCCTCAATTCATCCCTGGAGGCTCTTCAGGAAACCATCCAAATTCCGAGCAATGGAAGCGCACCCCTGCTAGTGCACGTGTATGTGTTCGTGGCCAATGTGTTTAACGTGGTAAGTGCCCTCAGGCCATGGGACCCAAGTGCTGAGCCAGGGAAGGACTCAGCCATGGTAGTGCTGGGGTCTCCTGCCTCCTGTCACCCACCCCTGAGGTGACGCACTGCTCCCCTCCCCAGGACATCCTGCGGTACACTGTGTCCTCCATGCTGATGCTGAGGCTGGTGAGCTCCCATCCCGGGGGCGGGGGGGAGGTGGGACAGAGAACATGGCTAGTCCAGCTCAGAAGCACCAGTTTAAGCTGGGCGTGGTGGCACACGCTTGTAATCCCAGTACTTGGGAGGCTAAGACAGGAGGCTCGCAGGTTCGCGGCCAGCCTCAGCTACTTAGTGAGGCCCTCTGCAACTTACTGAGACCTGTTTCAAAATAATGAATGAAAAATAGGGCTGGGGGGTGTAGCTCGGAGATAGAATGCCCCTGGGTTCAATCCCAGGTACCACAAAAAATAAAAAGTACTGGCTTTCACAACCTGCTGTGTTAGGGGCATGTATATGCATAGGACGAGGTCTCAGGGGCCCCCTTGTGCCCCTAGTCCTGGCTGGACGTTCGCCTGGCCTGGAACACAAGTGCACGCTCGCAGCGCGCAGTCACACTGCCGAGGGACTCAATTTGGACGCCTGGACTCACCATCCGGGAAGCGTAAGCGAGGCAGTTCTTGTCCCAGTGACCCGCTGTGCGCGTCCCTCCTCTGTCCCTATCTAGAGCCCACAGGCCTTCGTAGTGAGCATTCCTTTCCTGGTGGCCGTCGCTGCCACATGTAGGTGGTTTTCTCTCTGTGCCAGAGGCCTCCCCTCTCTTGAGTTCCAGAGCTGGGCCTCTGGCTGTGGCACCTTTCCCTGCCCCCTGCAGGCTCTGGGTGGACTGGAAGGACCAGAGCCCACAGGCCCGAGTGAACCAGGACGGCCACGTGGAACTTAACCTGGCTCTCACCACAGAGACCAACTGCGACTTCGAGCTGCTCCACTTCCCCAGAGACGAGAGCAACTGCAGCCTCAGCTTCTACGCTTTCAGCAACACTGGTGCTGACAGGGCGGGGACCTGGGGGGGGGGCAGTGAGGGCAGAGGGGAGGGGACTCTGGCCTCCTGACACTGGACCCCTGGGTCAGTGTTCAGACCAGTCTAAGCCAGGCTTAGGGGAGCTGGGTGGAGCCCAGAGCAATACATGGGTCTCACCCTGGGCCTCCCACTCAAACAAGTAGCCAGGTTTCCCTCCCATCACCCCTCTCCCGGGTCACAGTTCCAAACATATATTGCAGATGCTCCCACAGTCCTGGGGTCCTGGTCACTTCAGTCTTCTCTCCCCAGAGCAACTGATCCTAATAGTCGAGGCAAAACTACAACAGCTAGGCCATGTGTGCAAAGCCCAGAGGTTCAGGGTGCTGTGTCAGTCATAAAGGCCACTGAAAGGGTAGCCCATCAAAACCCACAAACCCATCATGCGACATCTAAAGTGACAGAGACATCCCACCCTCCCCTACATCCCTCCTCTGCATGAAAGCCCACAGCCACTGCCCCAGGGACCCTAAGGTCTCATCTGTGAGATGAGGCACCAGCGGATGAGTCTGTGACCGCTTCCCTGCCATCGAGTGTTGCAAAATGCATTTATTTTTAAATGAAAACTCAGCTCCGAATCTGGTAAGGCCATTCCTTTAGCTGGAGACGCTGAGTGCTACAAAAGGTTTGGGACCACTCTCATCCCCGTATGCGCCCCCCCAGCCATATGAAGTCTACATCCTCCTTGGGCTCCGGTTTGTTAGTCTACTCCCTAGAGATTTCGGGGCAGGGGTATCTCTTTCCCAGTTCACCCTCTCACCCCTTCCTTCCAGGGATGGAGTTGGAGTTCCAGGCCCAGGTGGTCAATGAGATTGTGAGTGTCAAGAGGGAATATGTAGTTCTTGATCTGAAAACCCATATCCTAGCCTACCAGCAGGTACCGAGCTTCCAGGTGATGGTAAGTCCAACTGGGAAGGGGCTGACAGAGGCTGATGCAAGAGAGGGGGAGTGGGTAGAGCCAGAGGCTTGACCCTCCCTCCGCTGCCCACCCCTTCACATCCTGGGGAAGGCTTTTTTCCTTCCAGCTGAGCCTAAAGAACACAGCACTGAAGTCCATTATCGCGCTGTTGGTACCTGCAGAGGCGCTGCAGCTGGCGGATGTGTGTGGGGGGCTGTTGCCCCTGCGGGCTGCTGAGCGCATCGGCTACAAGGTGACATTGCTGCTGAGCTACCTCGTCTTCCACTCCTCTCTGGTGGAGGCCCTGCCCAGCTCCTCTTCCTGCAACCCACTGCTCAGTAAGCCTGCTTCCTCCCTGGGCAGGGCCACTCTACCTCGCTGTCCTCTTTTCCCCCACCTGCTTTCACCTGAGCCTCTGCCCAGCCAGGCCTGGCCCTGACGTCCCTCCTGCCTCTAGTTTACTACTTCACGGTCCTGCTGCTGCTGCTCTTCCTCAGCACCACGGAGACGGTGCTGCTGGCCGGGGTGCTGGCTCGGGACAGCCGTGAGGACAAGAGCAACCCTAGCCCAGGCCCAGGAGTGGAACAGAGAGATAAGGAGAACCCAGGGCCTAATCCCGGAGGTGGGCAGGGGCTGGGGTGGCTCGGGTGAGGGGCCCCAGGTGAGGCTGGAGGCAGGTCTGACAGGGCAGAGCTAGTGGGCTGACACCTAGGGCCGGGCGGTAGCTCGGGGGCGGCTGGCTGTGTTGGAGGCTCCATGCATTAACTCTGCTGGCTCCACTGTCCCCTTCTTGGGAAGAAGCTGGCATCTGGAGTGGGGAGCCAGCTTAACCTTCCTAATGGCCCGGTGACTTCAGACCCCCGAGGTGATCCTAGGCCTTGTAGAGCTCTCCGGGAAGGCGGTCCCTCCACTAGAGCTGGCCTAGGATGAGCCAGACTTAAACTCAGTTGAGACTCTTAAGGGAGAATATAGGCTGATAACTCTTGGGGTTCACCCTTCTGCTGAGAGCGTGTGGCCGGAGCCCTGAGGAACAGCTTCTTTCCCTGCCTCTCTGCCCACAGCAGCCCCCCGAGGAGGAAAGGGGTACAGGAGGAGCTGGGCCGAGGCCGCTGACCACACCTTCTTCCTGGTGTATGTGGCCAGCGTGGTGTGCAGCCAGCTCATCTTCGCCGGAATCTGGATGTGGGCGACGTGCAAGTCTGACCCAGCCCCTGGCAAGGGTGTCCCCCACGGGTGGCACAGGCCATGACAGGGCAGGGCCCAGGCTACAGAGCTGTAGTTTCCCGAGGCTAGGGGGAGGGCTAGGACAGGGCTTCTGGAGAGAGCGGGAGGGATCAGTTCTGTTCCCTCACTATGAAGGCCCCCTACCACCCCAAACTTTCCCCTGTGTGCACAGTGTGAAATAAACCCATCGCCCAGCAAGCGCACCTCAGGCCTTCGTGGATCTCAGCTGCTCACGCTCGTCCTAAGCAGGCGAGGCCTAACTTCACACCCTTGACCCCGCTTTATCCTAAACAGCTCATCACCATGCTCCAGTCTCCCACCCCACACACGTGGCTTGACTGCTGCCTGTCCCTGGGCCAGGAGGCACTGATGCCCAGGACCAGGAGACAGGCACCCTAGCCGCCAGCCCCAAAGGGTGGGTCAGAACTTTCTCCCAATGCCTGCTGCAGTGTGCTGGACCTAGGAGGGGATGGAGAAAGAACACTCCTGCCCCACCACCTATGGGTCTCCTGGGAGACAGACCGTCCCCAGAGCTCAGGACTGTGGGCGATGCACTAAATCCAAGAGTGGGTCAATCCTGATTGTTTTTCTTCTAGGTCCTCTGGCCGTGATGTGGCCTGCTCCTTGGAGCCCTATCCACATTTCTCGGCTGAAAGGGAGTTAGTTCTCCATTCCCAGTTCTGGGCTAGGATGGGGTTAGGGTCTGCCCTCCTGCTCTTGATAGCTGGGGACATGGTCCTCTGTCTTCCTTTTCTCCTCTTCTGTCTCAGAAGCCATCACATGGCCCCTTGCCAGCTGCGCTCAGTCACAAAACCCAAGGTGTGAAGGGCCCTGGAGTTCTGGCTTGGGAGGGAACATGGGAGGCAGGGAAGAAGATGTCGCCAGGACTGGAAGGCTCAAGCACGGGGCTTCTGGACGGGGCAGTGAAGAGAGGTCTCTGTCCCAAAGGACTTCAAACTCACCCGGCCCCGATGCAAGTTAACTGGTTTATCTGTCCAATGACATGGTCAGTCTGGTGGAACCAGGCAGGGACACTGGCAGGCTTAGGCGGAGGTATCAAAAAGGCGATCGATCATGTCGCCTACCTGCTCCACACGGTACTTGATGTACTTCTCAGGGTTCTTGGTGAAGGGCACGCTGCCATACCTGACCAAGCACCATGGTCAAGGGAGGGGAAAGACCAAGTCTTCCTCAGCTCCACCCTCCACCCGAGGCACTTCTGATAGGGTTGAGAGGTGGCGTGGGGTGCCCCCAAGTGGTGCCTGCTGCCCGGTCCCCCCACCCTTCCTCCTCTCCTTGGAGAGCCGAGCACAGAGCCTAGCGGGGAAGTGGGTGGCGCAGGGCTGGGGTGGGGAGGGGCTCACCTGTGCAGAAAGGCCCCATAGGTCTCCTTGACGATGTTCTTCTGAGCCTGGCGAATCTTGTCTCTTTGCTCTGTGTCTGGAATGGCCCAGGCCTTCTGGATCTTGCACAGTTCTTCAAGGCCGTCATTGAAGCCCTGGCCGCCAAAGAGGTGGAAGGGGAAGGAACCAGAGACAACAGTTTTGGGTCTGGGTCACCATGGTAGCAGCAGCAAGCAGTGGAGGGGACAGGACCCTAACTCACCTTAAAACGTTCCTTGATCATCTGCCGCTCCTTGTCCCGGAGCTGGGGGAGCCGGGGGGGGGGGAGCAGGAGGGGACAGAGAAAGCTTTGCTCAGAACACAATCACCCTGCCTCGCTCCTTCCCCAAACATGGTGGGCCCCGGTCCTCTCTCCTGCTTCCCTCATAGCCACACACATCCTTGGTATTCCGATCCCAGAGGGATGCTTACCCGTCTTTTCCCAAAGACACAACAAAAACTATCACATCTGTTCAACACCCCTTCCCAGCACAGGCCTCCAGCCCACCTTGACTCCAGGCTGGAACACAGGTAGATTCTTCTCTGCGATGTAATCGGTCACCTTTAACCAACTGCCAGACAGCAGGGAGAGAGGCATGAGGCCCGGGAGGGACAGCCTCGGGCAGCTGCTTCTTCCCTGACGCTAGCTCGATTTGTTTTGAAATCTCTTGATCTATTGGGGGGGGCAGTAGGAGCTGATCTGGGTCACAACTAAGCAAAATAATTGGATCTTTTCCTTGGGAACAGAAAATGTTTAAGCTGCTCGCTTTAAAAATTAAGAACAGGAAAGAGAGGATGTCAATAAATTGAACAGGTGCTGACAACTACACTTTCCATCAATATCATGGTAAAGATGGAGGGCTGAGAAAGGAGGGGGCAGAGGACAGATAAACAGGAAGGAAGAGGGAGACACTCAAAGGGAAGAAAAAAATTCAAGGAGAACGAACGACCAGAGAAGCAGATAGCGAGTGCCAGAGAGCAAGGCTCAGCCAAGTTCAAGGGCTCTTGCAAAGCTGCTCTTGTCTTGGGCTAAACATTACCCACATCTTTGACAGTCAGAGCTCTTCAACTATTCTTAGCCCTGATACTTGGCAGCCCACTCTGAAGAGGCTCCACGGCCCCTGGGGGAGCAGGAAGGTGGGGGCTTTTCTCTCTACCCCATGAATTTGATTAAAAAGGAAATGGAGAAAAAAAAATAAAAAAGGATGGGGTTGTAGCTCAGTAGTAAAGCCCAGAGTTAGCATGCACAAGGCCCTGGGTTCAATGCCCAGCAGTTGCTGACCCCACTCTGACAAGGCGTTGAAGAGGAGGACCACATAGCGGGCCCAGGGGACGGGCGAGGCGAAGCCAGCCTGGCCCAGCAGGAAGGTGGGTGGCTGCTCACCTGCGCTGGTAGGTCTGGATCTGCTGCTCGATGTGCTCGCGGTAGGAGCGCTCGGCAGTCTTCTGGGTCACAGCCACCAGCTGGATCAGCTCGGACCTGGGTGCGGGTGGGGGAGACAGTGGAGGAGGAGAAAGGGGCCCCAGAGGCTGCTGGTCTCAGCAGCACCACCAGGAAGGGAGCCCTCCACGTCCCATCCTGAATGTCCCGGAGCTCTGAGGCAGCAGCACTCGGCCCTCCCCACCTGCACACAGGAGTGGGAGGCTGCAGAGGGCACAGCCGGCCCCGGAGGGCAGAGGCTGGCACAGCTGCCCAGGCCCAGGCAAGGCCGCGGAGCTGCACGTGTAGCTACTCACTTTTCCAGAGACTTGAGGATGTAGTTATAGTTGTTGTGCAGGAAGATGGCGCTCAGTGCCGGGTCCTCATACACCTTGGACTTGCTCAGCAAGTTTAGCTGCAGGTTGCCCAGGACTTTACCTGCACAGGAAAAGATGGGGCCACACCCATCAAGACCATCAGACCCAAAAGGCCCAACCACGGGACCCACCAACCAATTCCCACCCATCACTCCTTCTCCTCCTGACTTCCAGGCCTCAGGAGTCCTTCCCAACTCCCTCAGCCCCTGAACTACAGCTTGGGGTGCTATTCCAAGGCCAGGAGAGGGACCCGGGAATAGCTGCAGAGCAGCACAGAGAGGGCAAGGGAGGGGAAAGGCTGGAGCAGGTTCTAAGGCACTCACAGATATAGGTGCTCAGCAGTCGCTTGCTGAACTCAGAGCTGTAGCTGGTGGCAGAAGAACTGGTCTCTGTGAGAGGAGAAGTCCTGTTACTGTGGTGACAGTGGCCAAGACCCTTGGCGGCCCTTCCCCCACCCAGGGAGCAGTGGGGGAAATGCCGGGAGAGGCCTGGGCTGCTTAGGGCGGGTGGGACCCAGGGGGTTTCAGGGGGAGCTGGGCCTTGCTGCAGGAAGTGCTGTCCTTGCACTCTTTCTGGAACCTAGGGCGGTTGCTCCTCTCGTGCTGAGGTGGCGGAGCTAGGGAGCTGGCCCGTGTCAGCAGGAAGGCTGGCTGGACAGAGTGGGACACCTGGCTCCCCTCCCCCAGCCCTAACCCACACTGGGTGGTATCTCCAAGGCCCCCCTTTCCTACTTGCCAACAGCAAAGTCTCAGAATGGGGTTCCAACTGCCTCTCCACCTTTTCCCCACTTCCCACAATCCTCACTACCAGGCTCTTCTGAAAAGAGGGCCCTGCTGCCTGCGGAACAGAAGGCCAAGGGGGCGGGGCGGGCTAGCCTGAAGGGCATAACCAGGGTGCTGGACACAGCAGGCTGCTGCCTGGATAGGCTCAGAGACAGAGGGTGGCTAGGAAGGGAGCAGGAAGAGGTGACAGCACCCTGGAAGATTTGTGTCCCCTCTGACCCCACCACCACAGGTCCTGAGAGCAGGTCCCCAAGGAATTAGGGCTTTGGAGGGGGAGGCTGGGGCTGCAGAGCCGCACTGCTTACCTCGGGGGTCTAAAGGAATATTGTATGTGTCCCCAAGAACTACGAAGTGAAAGGCAGTGCACACAGAGGGGACAGAGGGAGGCAGAGGAGGGAGAAAGACGCAAAGTGCAAAAAACAGGTTAGAAACGGCGATGTCACCCCAATCCAAGCAGACCTCTCCCCAGGACAGCCAGACGCAGTGGGACACACCAGGTGGAGCCCTCTCAAGACCAGGGAACACACTACAAAGTGGAGATCTGCAGCCTCAGGCCAGAGGCAGCCCCTTGGCTCCTTGTCCCCAAAACGGGCAGAGAGGAGGGCCTGGGGACCTCAGTGCTTGGACTGACCCAGAAGAGCGCTCTCTTTACATGCCAACCTCCCGAGTTCCAGCTCCGGGGTGGTGGCCAGCGGGAGCGGGAGGACACCCGCTGGCCTTGAGACACCAGCCCACCAGGGGTCAGCTGTGAGGCGGATCAGGAGAACAGGTAGACACAGACGCAGTGGAGAAATGCAGAAGGGGGGCAGGGCAGAGAGGGCACTGCAGGCCAGCAGTGCCTGCCCCAAAGCAAGGATGGTCAAGAGAGCAGGGGAGGGGCTGGGTCACTAAAGCACTGGCAACCTCTCTCTCTTTCCTGATGCCCAGGCGGGGCTGTTCCGATGGCTCAGGGTGCCCCCACAGGCTGTCTCAATCCTACTCCATGGGCTAAGGAGACCCCTCCCAAGCCCTGCCCTCACCCAGTAGAGGTCAGTGCCTCTTGGGGCCCTAACTCTATGTTCCCAGGCAAGAGGGAGAAGCGGGCACAGGGTGCTCGGTACCTTGGGAGGCCAGCATGGCGCCCGCTGTCTCCTGGAAGTCCAGAAGCTGCTGCAGGAAGAGGATAGCCTGGTGGGAGGACACAGCCCAGGAGGGAAGTCAGGGGCGGTGCCCAGAATGATGGCCTTCCATGCACACCTCCTCCGGCCAGCAAGGCACACCCAAGGCCAGGGAGCTGCCAGTGGAGGAGATGCTGGAAACTTCATGGTTTACCCTTTGGGCTTTGGGCCTGTCTGCCGGAGATGCTACACACTTCATCTATCTCATCTATCTGCCACCAGAGAGTGACTCTGGGCCGGGCCAGGTCCCTTCTACTGGTGCTGCCCGGTGCCTAGACTGGAGCCCCCTTTCTCCCACCTCCCAGGGGTCCTCGGGCAGCACTTACGTTGCTTGTGAGCTCATGCACGGTACCATCCTTGGGCATGTTGTATTCCTTGTCTGGATCATTCTACGGAAAAAATAACCCCTGGTTCCCTGAAACAGCTCCCACCGGAGCCTCGGGCCCACTCCACACCAGTCAGCCTGTTCATAGCGCCACCTCATGGCAGGGGGATATTAGGATGCCCCTGAGCCTTAGACACTGAGTGAGACAGCAGGATAGGAGCTTCCAAGCCGGGCACAGTGGTGCATGCCTGTCATCCCAGTACTTGGGAGGCTGAAACAGGAGGATTGCAGGTTCGAGGAGAGCCTCAGCAAGTAGTGAGACTCTCATCAACCTAGCGAGACCCTGTTTCAAAATAAAATAATAAAATAGGTCCAGGGGTGTAGCTTGGAGGCAGAATGCCCCTGGGTTCAATTCCCAATAACATACATACACACACGCAAGAGCTTTCAGAACCCCAGAAGGAAAGAGATGAAAATGGGCATTGACAGGAGCCCAGCAGCAAGCGGCTTCCCCACAGGACAAACCCGCCCCTCTTGCAGGCCGGCTCTCGAGGCGCCCCCCCAGAGCCAGGCTGCCAGGCCGGGTGAGGTGGGAGGGAGGGAGGGCAGATACCTTGATATTGTCAGCAAAGTCCTCCAGTGCTTTGGCCCCAATGGTCTCCATGGAGGTGATGAGGCCAGGCAGCTTATTCTTGGTGCTGGCGGCGGTGCCCTGGGGAAGCACACTGCTGCACGCCCCAGCCAGAGGCCCGGCCACGCCCCTCCCCTGCCCGCCACAGGGACCGACTCCCCAGCACAAGGGAAGGACCAGGGCTGCTCTTCTTTAATCGCCCTGTAAGCGTCCTCACTTGCCCAGGAAGCTGCTTCCATTCACTCAGAAGAGAGGTGTGGGGGCGGAGTGGAGTTCTTCCAGGGAGGAGAGTCCTACTTCCTGTGTCCCCAGGGGCCTCCCCATCCACATACCTGGAGCACCTGGTCAAACTCAGGCTTGGTCTGCTTGAGGTGGCGCAGGATGGGGAAGACCGTGAGCACCGTGGAGAAGTCGTGGCGAATGATCGCCTTCCGGGCAGCAGACACGATGTTCTCCCCCTCAATCATCAGCCCGTCCAGGGCATCCTGGGAGAGGGAGGAGGAGCCAGCTCAGAGAGGGGTGGCACGGAGAGAGCTGGCTCCCCGGGACAGTGAGGGACCCGGTGGGGGTGAAGGGACGCCAGTGTGCTGCGGCGGGAAGACGAGGGGCTGGGGGATGCCACGTCCACCCAGGAGAGGGCTGCAGGCTACAAGCTGGTGGCTGGAGTTGAGGGCTCAGGAAGAGCAGGCCTGCCCGTGCTCAAGTTCTGCAAGTGACGGCTGAGCTGAGGGCGGGGCGGGGTGGGCGGAACCTGGATCAAGGAGTCGAAGGTTTTCTTCTGATGGTGCTCCGGGATGATGTCTGTCAGCAGCTGGTACTCGCTCTGGGCCAGCTTGACGAAGGCGCTGATGCAGTGAATGTAGGCATCGGTTTCCACGTCGAGCATGTCGTCTCTCCCTGGGGGGACAGCAGTGCCCCTGAGATGCTGGTCTGGGGGCAGCCACTCACTCTGGGGGGGCGTGAGTCTCCCCAGCTCCTGGCCAGTAGCCCAGATTGGCAGCGGATGGGAAGAGGCAGACTGTTCTGGCGGAAAGCCGCGAGGACTCCGGCAAGCCCAACAGGGGCGGGTGGGGGAGCAGGAGCTGAGTCCAGCCTTGTCCTGGCTTCATTTTCAGCTCTGCACAGATAGTGTTTATGTCCCCAGAGCACTTGATACTAGAAGTGGTGGGAGAAGGACAGAGGAGAAGGAGGGAAGAGCCCTACACCAACTTCCTGGATAAGGCCTGTCTGGCCCCAGAACTAAGAAATCTTTTTTTTTTTTTTTTTTTTTTTTTTTGCTGTACTGGGGATTGAACCCAGGGGCATTCTACCTCCGGGCTACACCCCCAGCCCTATTTTTTATTCTTTATTTTGAAACAGGGTCTCACTAAGTTGCGGAGGCCTCACTAAGTAGCTGAGGCTGGCCGCGAACCCGGATCCTCTGGTCTCAGCCTCCCAAGTACTGGGATTACAAGTGTGCGCCACCAAGCCTGGCCAGAACTAAGAATTCTGAACTGTGCCTGGAAGAGAGCAGCTGAGCACAGGCAGGTGACAGCGCCACCTCAAGGAGGCAGGCGCTGTGGTCCTCCACGTGGGAAAACACTGGGCTTGGAAGGCTGTTACCAGCCCAGCAGGGCCTTCTGGAATGTGCAAGAGGGTGGTGGGCTATGGCCTCTGAGACTCATTGATCTGGGGTTAAAATCTGGGAAGATGTAAGTGAGCCCGAGGGGAGGGCTCCTTGGTGGTCAGCTGCTCTGGGAGGAGGCCCCTCTCTCTCCTGCAGGCCGGGGCCAGGGCAGCTTGGTCCTACATGCTGAAGGACAGGCTCCAAGGAGTCACACATCAGGGCTCCCCAGCCTCGAGGGGCCTTCCCTCCTGCCTGCCTTCTGAGCGCCGAGCGTAGCTTCTCCCCTGGCTAGGCCCCAAGAGCCAGGCACGCACTCCCATCTACAGAGGGACAAGAAGACCTAGTGCCCAGAAGAGACCAGAGCAAGAGCGAGGCGGCAGGCCTGGCCCATCCTTGCAGCGGAGTGGGCCTGGCTGGGCCAGGCGGAGAGGCCATCCGGGGACTGCCGGGAAGGCAGTGTTAGCGGCTGCCCTCGGGCTGGACTGCGGTACTCACCAGCCAGCGGCCCGTGCTTGTCGTTCAGGGCCTCGGACAGGTGCTTAACTCGGAAATCATGCTCGTGACCTAGCAAGACGTCGGCCGCACAAATACAAGCAGCGTTGATCCAGGGGCCAGGAAGCTGCCCCTCGGGGTATGGGGAAGAAGCCCTTGATCTCCAGGGGGGTTGAGGTGGGGCACGGGAAGGGGGCGTCAGGGAGGGCTGAGCCCCTCTTCTGCCTCAAACCACCACGGGAACAGCCGTTTCAAGCCTGACTTGCAGTGGTTGCCTAGGACCGTCCCTGGTCACTTGTTTCCCTGAGCCTGGGGGCTGAGAGAAAGTGGACGGACCAAGGAGGATGTGATGCTCGGGCCCAGGGGCCCCAGGGTTTGGGGAGAGACCCAGTGAGAGGGATGTCACTGCTGAGCACACGGGGACAACGTTCCTTTGCTCCCCAGGGTGATTCTTTTGAAAGAGGGTTGGGTCCACCAGGGCAGCTGACCTGGCTGTCCCTTCTTGGAAGGACATGGCTTCCAGACAGCCTGTCCCCTTGCTGCACACAATCCCCCCCTCTTTTTTGGTATTGGGTACAGAACGTAGGGGCATTCTACCTCCGAGCGACATCCTCAGGCCCTTTTTTATTTTTTGTTTTTGAAACAGAGTCTCACTAGGTTGCTGAGAGCCTTGCTGAGGCTGGTCTTGAACCTGCGATCCTTCTGTCTCAGCCTCCCAAGTACTGGGACAGGCATGTGCCACCGCGCCCGCTATGCAGTCCCCTTTCTAAAAAGAGGGGGCTGGCCAGGAGGCATCGGCCAGCTTGGTCCTGCCACTGCTGGTCTGAGCGTGAAAGGGCTGCCCCGAGACAAAGAACTTCTCTGAGTTCACACGGGAGACAAGGACAGAGACGGGGAAGGGGGAGTGGGGAGCCTCAGGGAGGGCAGAGCTGCCGTCAGCCAGACGACCAAGCAGAGAGCCGTGAAACCTGTCCCTGTGCTGTGGATGCCTGCACGGCATCAGGGACGTGCCTTTCCCACCCTGCCCCTCGGGTTTCTCTCAAGGCCTCCTGGGGGACGCTCTGCCCTGCCGAGTGCGTGCACACACAGAGGAGGAGGAAGGAACGGAGGGGAACACAGGGTGATTACCTTCCAGAGGAATGAGGTTAGAGCCCCCCTTTTTCCCATCTAGACCATGCTGGGAATACTGTTTCAGAAGGTTCTGAGCCTTACGGATCGTCCCTGTCACCAGAGCCACACAGAGAGGAGATAAGAAGACCTAGGAAACGAGTGAGAGAAAACGGCAGCGGCCCTCCACCTGCCCGGCCCACGCCGCCCCACAGTGAGCATGCGCTCTGCACCTCGCCCAAGGCCCTTCCCCGGGGCCACTGGGGACCCGCGGATGGAGAGAAGGGAACATTTCATCCTCCAGATGTAGCTCTGGGCTCTGCTGTTGACCCTCATTGTTCTGGATTTGAGGTCCCTTTAGGAGGTGCAGAGGGCAATGTGAGAGAAGATGGGCAAAGATCCGCTGGGAGAAGTCAAAAAGTAAAAAATTCCACCCAAGCAGCACTTTCATCGGCATGAACAGGGGTGACAAAGCTCTCACACCCCGAGGGCATGAGCAGCCCCCCGGAAGCCAGTCCCAAACCCCTAGCAGAGTTCCCTGAACATGCTCAGCACTGGGGCTTAGGCCCAGCAGCTTCTGGGAGGCGGCGAAATGGGACTTTGCTTCCAGGGAGCTAGGCCCCAGATGGAGGCTCAGAGACCCAGAGGCAGCAGCCCCACACCAGGGTAGTCCCCCAAGCCACCACAGTGATGGGAACAAATTGAAAAGCCAGGAAAGGGCTAACAGAAGCCGCCACCCAAGAGGGAGAGCAGGAGGCGAGCACACATGCTCTCGGCATGGGGGGAAAAAAGAACAGTTAGTATCACAGGTGAAAACAATACAAACAAAACCGCCATGTCCACAGCCTCTGGGGTCCACACCTCTGTAAGTGAGCACGAGATGTCTCAGGGCAGAAAATGTGGGGCATAAAATAGCATTTGAGTAGATGGGTACTGCTGGCTGGTTAACAAAGCATACCGGGGGAGGGGAGGTACCCCGAGCTTAACTCTGGGCCATCTTCCCTAGAGACTCCCTCCCCCATATATCTGACCCGGCTGAGGCTGCTGCCTTGACAGCTCCCCGCCAGGCTGGGGGAGACGGGCAGGGTCCAGCTGGCTCCTCTCTTCCTGTCTACACCATCCCACAATTAGCCACCGATAACTCAGTTTGGCGGGCCTGACTCACATCTGTCTCCCCTGTGTTCCCCAGTGAGCACCTCGCTAATGAGAGAATCAGATTCGCACCCCACAACCGACAGGAGCAGAGCATGTTGGCTTGGACATCGGGGACAGTAACCTGGCAGCCGCCAAGCCCATCAGGCGCCCAGTTGCCAGGGCTGATGCTGAGGTCTGTGTATCATCATCAATGAGGCCACCCTGCTCCTCTCCTTAGAGCTGGAACAGATGTCCCAGGGACCTGACTCCCTGGTCCTGACCTCAGTCCTGAGCCCACTAGCACCTGTCAACTCTTAAAACCCTACAAAACCGCAGGGGCCCTCACAGCCGGTTTTCCTCTTGCGTCTCTGTGCCAAGGACAGATTAGGTCCACCAATCCCTGAGGTCAGATCCCTCCTCGCGAAGGTCAGGGCCCCGCGTGACCAGCAGGCACTCCTGGGCTGTGCCAACAGGGTTCTGGGGCCTCCAGCGGGCCTGTCGGAGGACGAGGCAGAAGAGGAAGCGAGCGCAGAGCAGCTAAGGCCGAGGCAGCTGAGCAGCCTCACAGGGACCGCTCCTCCTCCACACAACCAAGGCAGAGACGGAGCAGCCAGCCATGGCCGCAGCCAAGCAGCCTGGGTTAGCAGAGTCGCTGCAGCAGGTTCCTAGGGGGGCAGCCAGGACATGCGCTCGGAGGGGAGAAGACCATGCACTTTCTCCTGGGGCCACCAGTCCAGCTTCCTAACGCTTTGCTACTCTCTGTGCCCCTAAGGGCAGCCTGTCTCAAACCCTAAGCAAAGGCCTGAGGAGGAGCAGGTGATGGGGCCTGGGTGAACAGACACTTGGCTGTCTGGAGGGCATAGGCAGCTAGGGGTTGGAGAAACGGGGTGAGCTCTCCCCAAAGCCTGCTGTCACAAGGTCACATCTCCTAGATCAGGCCTAGGGAAATGCCTACAATAGCAGCTGGAGGGGATCCAAGGCAGGCTGGCCTTGCTGGACTCTCCCCATGCTACCTTGGTAGCCCCCACCCTGCAGCACCCAGCCTCTCCTGGAAACGAGGGCAGCATCTCTCCAGGCAGAGAGAGCCAGGCACGCCAAGCCATGGCTGACAAACTGAGATGACATATATATATATATATATATATATATATATATATAAATTTTTTTTGGTACTGGGAATTGAACCCAGAAGCATTCTACCTCCAGGATACACCCCCAGCCCTATTTTATTTTTATTTTGAAACAAGGTCTCACTAGGTTGATGGGAGTCTCACTACCTGCTGAGGCTGTCCTCGAACCTGTGATCCTCCTGTCTCAGTCTCCCAAGTACTGGGATTACAAGTGTGCGCCACCTCGCCCAGCCCTGAGATGATATCTACCTGGAGCACAGACTGGGGGAACGTGACGACAGGAGAAAGAATAGGCGGTGGGCTGCTTCCAGGATGCCAACCCACAAGCCGGAACTCTCTCCATGCCAGGCCCCTTCACTGACTTTCCACAAGTCGCTAACTTTGCATCGGAGCCTAGAAGTCAGCTCACGGTCTCCCAAGAAGATGGCCTGGGATTTCTTTCCTTTCTGGATTGACAGTGAAGGGTAAACCCTCGCCCAGCCGCTTCTCAGCTCTGCATCGCTCCAAGTCCCCGGCCTTCTGGAAGGTGAAAGCTGTGGGACCTGCCCCTCCCTGCCGCACGCCTGGCCTCCGCACAGGACAACGGAGGGGGAAGAGGGCACAGCAAGTGGCTCTGTCCTGTGGCCTCCGTCACTCTGCCTCAGGAGAGATAACTGAGCACATCTGGGACACCATATAACTCCCCCAGACTCTGCTGGGTGTACGAGCCTCACTCCACTTGACTTCTGCCCTGGCCTGTACAGCAGGGGTGACCACGAAGACCAGCCCCGGGGGGTCTGACACTGCTGACCCAGGGTGGACAAAAGCAATCCGGGTTCCAGGCGGCCCTCTGACTGTTGTTAGATGGCCAGGGTGGGGGCTCACCTGGCCGCTTGATCGGCTTCTTTGTGGGCGTGTCCTTCCTCTTGTTGGGGATGGCAGGCGAGTAGGGAACCCCAGAGGAAGAGCTGCTCTTCCGGAAATGCTCCTTCAGGCCCTTGATGGAGCGGTCCAGCTGGCTGGAGCGAATCTGGTAGTAGACGTTCATGAAATCTGAGGAGACACAGCAACAGAGGAATGGCAGCCGGTCCATGCCCCCACCTTGCCACAGCGCCTTGCTTCTCTGTCGGGCAGTGGCAGAGTCCGCTACGGTTACCTGTTAACCATTCCTAGCATCTGCTCTGGCTCGTAGCCACGCACACAGCCTCATCTCAAGGCAGGCAAAATCTCAAGGAAACCATCCCCAATAGAACTGATAATCAGTTGTAAGTTTTGAATGCCAAAGTTTTTTTTTTTTGCAGTACTGGGAATTGAACCCAGGGGTGTTCTACCACTGAGCTACATCCCCAGCTCTTTTTTTTTAATTTTTACTTTAGCCAGGCATGGTGGCGCACGCTTGTAATCCCAGTACTTGGGAGGCTGAGACAGGAGGATCACAGGTTCATGGCCAGCCTCAGCTTAGTGAGGCCCTCTGCAACTTAGTGAGACCCTGTTTCAAAATAAAGAATAAAAAATAGGGCTGGGGGTGTAGCTCCAAGGTAGAATGCCCTTGGGTTCAATTCCCCGTACCACACACACACAAAAAAAATTTACTTTGAAACAGGGTCTCGCTAAATTGCCCAGGTTGGCCTTGAATACACGATCCTCCTGTCTCAGCTTCCCAAGTACTAGGATTACAGGCATGCACCACTACATATTTTTTTTTGTTAAGAAAAAAAAAGAAAAGAAAAAAAAAGTTGGGCACGATAGCATGTGCCTGTAATTCTAGTACTTGGGAGGCTGAGATAGGAGGATCACAGGTTTGAGGCCAGCCTCGGCAACTTAGCGAGACCATGTTTCAAAATACAAAAAAAAGGACTGGGAGTATAGAGGTAGAATGCCCATGGGTTCAATGCCCAGTACCAAAATAAAATAACGTTAACATCCAGATTTAACTTGGCCAAAGGGTGTGAGTGATTTATAGGAGGCAAGAAGACAATAACGTCAATGAATGAAAAATACATATCTTTAGTCATTAAAAAGTGCAAATTAGCTGGGCGTGGTGGCGCACGCTTGTAATCCCAGTACTTGGGAGGCTGAGACCGGAGGATCCGGGTTCTCGGTCAGCCTCAGCTAATTAGTGAGGCTTCTGCAACTTCGTGAGACCCGGTTTCAAAATAAAGGATAAAAAATAGGGCCGGGGGTGTAGCTCGGAGGTAGAATGCCCCTGGGTTCAATCCCTGGTACTGCGCAAAAAAAAAAAAGTGCAAATTTAGCTGGGCATGGTGGCACATGCTTGTAATCCCAGTACTTGGGAGGCTGAGACAGGAGGATCGCAGGTTTGAGGACAGCTTCAACAAACAGACTCTCATCAACTTAGTGATACCCTGATTCAAAATAAAAATAAAATAGGGCTGGGGATGAAGCTCGGAGGTAGAATGCCCCTGGGTTCAACCCCCCGTGCCACAAAAGTAAATAAATAAATAAATAAAGTGCAAATTTAGCTGGGTGTGGTGGAATATGTCTGTAATCCCAGCACTTGGACAGGAGGATCAGAGATTTGAGACCAGCCTCAGCAAGTTAAGTGTGACTCTCCACAACCTAGCGAGACCCTGTTTAAAAACAAAAACTAAAAAAGGCCAGGGTGTAGCTTGGAGGTAGAACACCCCTGGGTTCAGACCCCATTCTTAAAAAAGAAAAAGTGAGCCAGGCATGATGGTGCATGCTTGTAATCCCAGTACTTGGGAGGCTGAGACCGGAGGATCCAGGTTCACGGCCAGCCTCAGCTACTTAGTGAGGCCTCCGCAACTTAGTGAGACCCTATTTCAAAATAAAGAATAAAAAATAGGGCTGGGGGTGTAGCTCAGAGGTAGAATGCCCCTGGGTTCCATCCCCAGTACTGCAAAAAAAAAAAATTGGGGGGTTTGGTGTGGTGGGTGAAGCACAGTGGTAGAGCTCCTGCCTAGCACTCAAGAGGCCCTGGGTTCAATCCCCAGCACTGGGGGGAGGGGGAATCCAGATGGATTAATAATAAAGAGGGGAGGGCAAAGCTCAGATCCCCTTGGCCTGCTGTCGGGCAGAGCCAGTGAGTAGGAGCCTCTCACCTTGGTTGCGGCCATATTCCACCAGCCAGCGGGAGATGCGGACCACATCCTGGAGCACGCTTTCGGGCAGGTGCTCCAGGGCCACATCCTCCTGGACCTCTAGCTCCTCGTCACCACTGATCAGATCCAGGATGAGCACAGGGGAGACAACCTTACTGTGCCGCGTCATCAGGCTGCGGAACTCAGACTCTAGTGACTCCTTCCCCCGCTCAAACAGCAACTTCTGCAGGAGACAAAAGAAAGCAGGTTGCTGCTGCTGCTGCTGCTGCTGCTGCTGCTGCTGCTGCTGCTGCAGCAGCAAGATGTTCACTCTGCAGCCCTCACTCTGCCTTCCTACTCAGCGCTTCTGCCCTGCACTGCCATCCTTCCTTTAGCCCAGAGCAGAAACACCAGGAAACCTGGCTCAAGGATTTCTTTTTTTTTTTTTTTGTGGTACCGGGGATTGAACCCAGGGGCAGTCTACCTCCGAGCTACACCCCCAGCCCTATTTTTTTTTATTCTTTATTTTGAAACAGGGTCTCACTAAGTTGCAGAGGGCCTCACTAAGTAGCTGAGGCTGCCTGTGAACCTGCGATCCTCCTGTCTCAGTCTCCCAAGTACTGGGATTACAAGCGTGCGCCACCACGCCCGGCTTCCCAAGGATTTCTTTACCTTATGTTCTATCAAAATTGATGTTCACAGGTAAAACCCAGGGTCTTACAAGAAGTAGCTGCTTAATAAATATTGACTGAAAGCCAGGCATGGTGGCAAACGTTTGTAATCCCAGTACTTGGGAGGCTGAGATCGGAGGATCGCAGGTTCGCGGCCAGCCTCAGCTACTTAGTGAGGCTCCTGCAACTTAGTGAGACCCTGTTTCAAAATAAAGAATAAAAAATAGGGCTGGGGGTGTAGCCTGGAGATAGAATGCCCCTGGGTTCAGTCCCTGGTACCGCCTCCCCATATTAAATAAATAAATAAATAAATATTGACTGAGTATTTTCTCACTTGCACTGTTAATTTATCTTCTTCTTAGAAAGGTTTGCAAAAGATAAAAGTAGGTAAGTTGGACTATATCAAACTGAAGATTTTTGTGCTCCAAATGCTATAATTAAGAAAATGACTCTCTCTCTCTCTTTCTCTCTCTCTCTCTCCGTCTCTCTCTCTCTCTCTCTCTCCTTAGTGAGGCCCTCTGCAACTTCATGAGACCCGGTTCCAAAACCTATGTCCAGCAGAGTGTGGTAGTGCATGCTTGTAATCCTAATTCTTGGGAGGCTGAGACAGGAGGATCACAGGTTTGAGGCCAACCTCACCAACATAGTGAGACCCTCGGTATCTTAGTGAGACCTTGTATCAAAATAAAAAATAAGCTGGGCATGGTGGCGCACGCTTTTAATCCCAGTACTTGGGAGGCTGAGACAGGAGGATCGCAGGTTCACAGCCAGTCTCAGCTACTTAGTGAGGACTTCTACAACTCAGTGAGACCCTGTTTCAAAATAAAGAATAAAAAATAGGACTGGGGATGTAGCTTGGAGGTAAAGTGCCCCTGGGTTCAATCCCCAGTACTGCAATAAATAAATAAATTAATAAATAAATAAATAAATAAAAGAGGTGTAGCTCAGAGGTACAACACCCCTGGGTTCAATCCCCAGTCGTGCTCTCTCTTTCTCTCTCTCTCTCTCTCTTACACACACACACACACACACACGTTAAAGAGGGAAAGAAGTGTTTCTGCTTAAATGAAAAGTCAGTCCTTAGCCAGGCGTGGTGGCGCACGCTTGTAGTCCCAGTACTTGGGAGGTTGAGACCGGAGGATCCGGGTTCGCGGCCAGCCTCAGCTACTTAATGAGGCCCTCCACAACTTAGTGAGACCCTGTTTCAAAATAAAGAATAAAAAATAGGGTTGGGGATGTAGCTTGGAGGTAGAATGCCCCTGGGATCAATCCCTGGTACCACAAAAAAAAAAGTCCTTCCTTTAGGGCAAACCCTAGTTTCATGTTTTTTTGTATTCTCCTTCTCCACCCTACTTCCAAATTCTAGTATATAACTCCATTCTGTGATCAAACTTGGTCATGACCCTTAAAATCAAAGTTCTCTGGCCCCCAACATCTCGATCTCTGAGACAAGGTCCCCCACCCATATGCTGCAGTATACTGGTTACACTGGTGTGTTCCCACTAGGTTACTGATGTGACAAGGACTGACTGGGTCAGTGTTCAGGACAGCCAGAGACCACTGGCTGGTTACCGCTTCATCCCAGAATGCCACCCAAGTACTCTTGTTTCTCACAGAAGCCACCATGGGAGAAAAGGCGGCAAGTCTGTTCTAAGCAAAAGCTTTCTGGCTGGAAGGAAGGCCAGTTTGCCATCTTTGTTCTCTAGCCTGCTTCCTTCTGGGCAAGACTTGCACGGGCTAGAACTGTGCTGCCACCAAGAAGGTGTGCCAGGTGACAGGGTGTGAGGTGGCACTCCCCTAATACTCTTTACCCTTGTACACATCGAGGCCTCTGTTCCCACTCTTCCCCCGCCTGCATCCTTTCTCCCACACCCTCTACCCAAACCTCACTCCCAGCCTCCCCATCTTGCTCTGATGATAGAATGACCTGAAGACATAAACACAAAGACAGGATGCAAAAAATCATATAGATGCAGGCTCCTAGAGTCATTAACTTCATAGGGAATGAACGGAGGTGCCAGAGGCTGGGGAAGGGTGGAACGGGGACACGGTCTCAGTTTGGGAAGATGAAAACGTTCTGGAGGTGGATGGTGGTGATCGTAGCACAACAAGGTGACTGTGCTTAATTGTAAATTTGCATTTGAAACCTAACATAATTTAGCTAAATTATAAAGATGTATATCTATGAGCCAGGCATGGTGGCACACGCTTGTAATCCCAGTACTTTGGGAGGCGGAGACCGGAGGATCCGGGTTCACGGCCAGCCTCAGCTCTCTCTCTCTCTCCTTGTCTCTCTCTCTCTCTACTTAGTGAGGCCCTCCGCAACTTCGTGAGAACCGGTTTCAAAATAAAGTATAAAAAATAGGGCTGGGGGTGTAGCGCGGAGGTAGAACGCCGCTGCGTTCAATCCCCAGTACCGCAAAAAAAAAAAAAGATGTATATCTATAATTTCTGAGGCAGAGGTCTTAACATCTACAGTACGAGTATATTTTTTTCATTTATTCTATTATGTACTTCTTTCTTTAGGGGGGTACTGGGATTGAACCCAGGGGCATTCTACCTCTGAGCTATACCCCCTGCCCTTTTTATTTTTTATTTTGAAACAAGGTCTCCATAGGTTGCTGAGAGCCTCGCTAAGTTGCTAAGGCTGTTCTTGAACCTGCGATCCTCCTATCTCAGCTCCCAAATACTAGGATTACAGGTGTGAACCACCATGCCCAGCTTACTATGTACTTCTTTAAGCTGGTTTGGTGTCCCTTATGAGATCAGGGTACAAACTGATGTCCCAAACTTCTCACATGACTTTGCTGGTCCCTTACCACTTTGTTGAGCTCTGGGCTGTCTGGGCTGTTGTCCTGGAAATACTCCACAGCCTTCTGAATTTTGGCCATGCTTCCCAGGTACTCCTCCAGCCTACCTGTGGGGCTGGGAATGAAGAGGACCCAATCAGCACAGGAGGATGGAGGAGGAAAAGGAGGGACTAAAGGCATGGTATGTGGGAGGGGAGAGAAGTGAATTCACACAGGGGAGTCCAGGCTTAAACATATTCCACCTCCCCTTCTAAGGCCTAGAGCTCTGGGTCCAGGAGACATTAGGGATGGGACCCTCGGCACCTAGCTCACCCCTCCCTGATGATCTTCTCAGTGTCGGTGGCCACATGGTAGTAGCTGATGACATGGTCCAGGCAGGATAGTGTCTTCTCAACATTCTCCTGCAGCCGCTGCAGATTCTCTGTCTGCTTGTGCACAGGGATGATGGAGTTCTCCAGCTTCATAAGGCGGCTTTCAAAGGACGACAGGATGGACACCTGCAGGAGAGAAGCCTCCTGCTCTCAGGGCTGTCCCAGCACTGCTTCTGCCCACCCATGGGTATCTGGTACCTCCCAACTTTTCTCTAGTTTTCTAAAAATAAGCTCCATGTGAGAAGGGACTTTTCACCACCGTATCCCCAGCACCTACCATATGTCTGGTAACTGGTAGATGGTCCAAGATAAATTAGTTGCAATTTGATTTAAAGGCAAGCTAAGCATCCAATTAATTCTTCCTAAGATAATCAGCCCGGGATGGCTTCCCTTCCGTCCTTTAAAGCCAAATCGTAATTTCTGTTCTCTCTGAAGCTACTCAACTGGAAATCATTTCATAGAGTAGCCGCAGCACTGCTGGTACCTTCAAAATGTCCTCTCTCTAAAGGTGAATCTCATTACATATGGACTACGATTTTCTGACTGTGTGACTAAATACAAATCCAAGCTCGTATTTACTCAATTTGTACTTTTCCAGTCTCCCCTAGGAATAAAGAAGCATTTGTTGAGCACCTATTGTGTACTATGCAAGATGTATTCAAACCTATTAGCTCACACCTCCTTCACAGACACCTTAGGAGGTTGGTATTGTCCCTGTTTTAGCAGACAAGCGAACCAAAACTCAGTTACCTGCCAGGGGCCACACAAATAAGATGCAGGGCAAGGACTAGGTTCCAGGTCTGTTGGACCTCAGAGCCTACTGTACCCCTAAAGTCCTCTGGGGCAAAAGCTGAGCATTCTCTGCCCTCAATAATCTCAATGTGCCAACCTCCGTTGAGGCCGTCCATCATTTGAACTGACGATGACAAATGACCACCCCACCTAGTCAGTCTCACTAAATGTTTGCCAAGGGAGGGAGAGAATGGAGAGTTTAGACAGAAAGCAGAAAGTCCGCGCTGCAGTATCCTCAGTGAGGGGGCGGAACCCCGGGAAGAGGACCAGGTAAGAGAGATGCCACACCGCTGCTAGAGAGGGAGGCCCGCACATTGCCACTATCACGAGCCACGCCAGAACCCAGTCCTCAGGCACCGGACCTCCATCGCACACGGCCCTCCTCCAGGGCTTGGAGGCCTGTCTGCCCCTCCCAGCTGAGGGGCTACTCACCATGTTCTTGGTGAGCTGGTCGCTCTTCTCCAGGCTGTCTCGGATGAAGGACAGCGTCTCCTCCTCCTGGGGGAAACGGAAGGGAGGACATCACCAGAAGCCCGGAGTTAAAGGAGACTGCCGCTTCTCGGCCCCACAGCTTGCCCCCATCCCCATCTCCTTTCTGGGAATACCCCCTTCAGCCCTGCCGCCTCCCCAGTAGATGCCCCGGCCCGGTTCTCGGCCATCTTTCCCTCACTTCCTCCCTCTCCCCAGCCCCAGCTCCACCTGCTTCAGCTTGTCCTCGATCTCCCGCCGCCGGGCGGACGCCTCTTGCGGGGGGATCATCGCGACTCCTGCGACTCCTACTCCCCAATATCTTTCCCTAGAAGCCCACTCGGCTTCCGTCCCAGTCACACCCACTTCCGTCCTTGGCCCCGCCCCCAGAGGCGCTGGCGGAAGTGCGCCTGCGCGGAGCTCAGGACCCGGCTGAGGTGCGCGGCCATCTTGAGTGTGGCAGGAAAGTGAGGTCTACCTGGCTCTCAGTGTTTTCCTCTCTGGGTTCCCAGCCTCAGCCGACCCAGGTTCTGGGGATGCCTTGTGTCTTCTGACTGGCACTTAACAGCTCACGTACTATCTTCGTTGGAAGACTGACTCTTTTGATAAAGGCCACTGGGGAGCTGGGCATGGTAGTGCACGCTTGTAATCCTAGTACTTGGGAGGCTGAGATTGGAGGATTGCAGGTTCGAGGACAGCCTCAGCAATTTAGTGAGGCTCTCAGCAACCTAGTGAGATCCTGTTTCCAAATAAGAAATAAAATCGATCTGGGGATGGAGCTTGGAGGTAGAATGCCTCTGGGTTCAATTCCCAGTACCACAATAAATAAATAAATAAATAAATAATAAAGGCCACTGGAGAAGGCACCAAAGTCACTTTCCTGGATTGCATTTGGATTCAGGCACCCAGAGTGGATTACACTGTAGATGCTTGAAAGATGCCCATTTGATGAAGCAATGGCTTGGGGGCCCTGTGTGATTGCGGGGCTAGCAGGGCCCCTTCTCCAGAGCTGCAGACTCTCCCCGCTCCTCAAACCACTAGAAGCAACTAAAAAATAGGGAGAAAGGAAGCCGGGCGTGGTGGCGCATGCCTGTAATCCCAGTACTTGGGAGGCTGAGACAGGAGGATCGCAGGTTCGAGGACAGCCAATAAAAAATAAAATAGGGCCGGGCGTGGTGGCGCACGCTTGTAATCCCAGTACTTTGGGAGGCGGAGACCTGAGAATCCAGGTTCGCGGCCAGCCTCAGCTCTCTCTCTTTCTCTCTCTCTCTCTCTGTCTCTCTCTCTCTCTCTCTCTCTCTCCCTCCCTCCCTACTTCGTGAGGCCCTCCGCAACTTCATGAGACCTGGTTTCAAAATAAAGTATAAAAAAAATAGGGCCGGGGGTGTAGCGCTGAGGTAGAACGCCCCTGGGTTCAATCCCCAGTACCGCAAAAAAAAAAAAAAAACATAAAGACATAAGGGAAGAATGAGATAATTGTAACTTTCATATGAAGGCCTTGTGCTAAAGTTCCTCACTCCCCAAGACCGGCGTGTCAACCCCAAATATCTGGGAAATTTACAAATCTTTAGTCACTCACTTATGGTAATTATCTTGAGCACTATTATCCCACCAATGAATACTTTAAGTAGGAGAGATATCTGTTGATCCAAAAGCAAGGTCTGAAAAGTGACCAGATCACCATGCTGGAAGTTCACTCTTGTGATAATGACCTTAGGCACGGTTAACTATCTTGATGAATAGTTTAAGCAGGAGGATTGCAGGAGGACAGTCTCAGCAAGTAGTGAAACTCATCAACCTAGTGAGACCGTAGGTGGCAGCGCATGCTTGTAATCCCAGTACTTGGGAGGCTGAGATAGGAGGATCACAGGTTCCCAGCCAACCTCAGCTTAGTGAGGCCCTCCGCAACTTGGTGAGACCCTATTTCAAAATAAAGAATAAAAAATAGCCAGGTGTGGTGGGGCACGCTTGTAATCTCAGTACTTTGGGAGGCGGAGACCGGAGGATCAGGGTTCGCGGCCAGCCTCAGCTCTCTCTCTGTCTCTCTCTCCCTATCTCTCTCTCTCTCTCTCTCTACTCTCTCTCTTTCTACTTAGTGAGGCCCTCCACAACTTCGTGAGACCTGGTTTCAAAATAAAGTATAAAAAATAGGGCCGGGGGTGTAGCGCGGAGGTAGAACACCCCTGGGTTCAATCCCCAGTACCGCAAAAAAAAAAAAAGAATAAAAAATAGGGCTGGGGGTGTAGCTCAGAGGTAGAATGCCCCTGGGTTCAATCCCAAGTACCGCAAAAAAAAAAAAATCTTTTCAATCATGTAAGCCAGGGACCCCACTGGTCCTGAGTTGAGTTTTCCCCTCTCTCTCTCCCACTGAGACCCCCGTGGACCCCCTCCTCAAATCATTCCTTTTCCTGTAACAGGGAAATGCCTGTGGACCAAGGCCCCCTGCAGGGCTGGATGTTTTGGACCTGCCTGTGTCTCTGGGGAAGCAAATGGCCATCCAGCTCTGTCCAGTCCCTCTGTGGGTTCTGCGTCCAGGCACAGGAAGATAAATAATGAAGCATGTGCCAGTGGGGGCACCAAGCCTTAGGGGTCCCAAGCTCCCTCTGGGGAACCAGATAATCAAAGAGGAGGAGGAAATGGGGCACAGAGTCTGAGAGGGATTAGGCTGCTCTCCCACTGGGTCAGCCTTGAGGGTTGCTGTGAAGGCGGTGATGAGGGAAATGCCCAGGAGGGGCAGCCCTGTTGCCAGCTGGGGGGCGGGGAGGCAGGGCTACTGGGTCAGGACACCCAGGATGTTTTTTTCTTTTGCGGTACCAGGGATTGAACCCAGTGGCATTCTAACTCCAGGCTACACCTGTCATGGGGAAACTCGCTAATTCTGAGGGGTCCTTGGCTTCCATGATGAATAAGAATTGCAACACGTGCCATCAGAAAAAGGCAAAGGTTTAATTAACTTAAGAAAGGCGGGGATACAGGTTGGGGGGGTCATCTCAAGAGAGTCTCCCTGCGTGCGTTCGTCCATCCATCCAAGCGAGCAAGAGAGAGTCTGCGTGCTTTTGCAGTTCTTTTATAGGAAGGGGTAGGTAGGGTTGCACAGTGGAGGGCAGGACTTCCTCTTAGTCCTCAGTTTCCCTGGCAACAGATAGGCAGTGGGGTCTGACCTTTGTCCTCCTCACCCACCCTACTTACATTAAGCATCTCAGGTGTGGAGGGGAGCCATTGTGATTAAGGGTCTGCCTGACTGAACACACCCGATAGGGTGGAGTTAGATTATGAACTTTCAAAATTTTAAATCTCTATTTTCCCAATGTCTCCTTTCTGCCTAATATTTCTATCTTTTCTATTCTACCTCACCATACCCTCAGCCCTATTTTTCATTCTTTATTTTGAAACAGGGTCTCACTAAGTTGCAGAGGGCCTCACTAAGTAGCTGAGGCTGGCCGCAAACCCAGATCCTCCTGTCTCAGCCTCCCAAGTACTCACAAGCGTGCACCACCACGCCCGGCTCCCAGGATGGTTTCAGTGAGGTGGTTCCTGTGTAGTCCTGAGACCCAAGTGGGCAAAAATTAAAACTTTTAAGTGGTGGGGAGCTGAATGGGAGGGCTCGGGGGGGCTTCCCTTCTGGACCATCCTGGACGGTCGGGTCTAGTACTTAACCTCCTGGAGTCCTCACACAGAATCTAGCCATCATGGGTACCCAAGAAAAATACTGATAACATAGTGCGCTATTGGTCTTAGGAAAGGAATCCTTTATGCTTGTCAACAAATAAATGTTTCAAACTGTGTACAGTCTCAGTGCATTTTTGTAAAGCAACGGTCTTTTCTGCATTCTTTCAAATTTCCTTCAAGGTCGAAGTGTCATTTGGCAGCTAACTGCTGGGCACCGGGAGCCTTCTGTTTGCTCAGCTTTGTTGCAAACACCATCCACGCATTATCTAGTCTAATCCTGGTAGTAAACCTACAAGTCAGGAGCAGCTGTTGTCTCCTGGAGATGCGGAAGCTCAGGCTCGGAGGTCGGCTCCACTGAGTCAACACAGCTGGCCTGCGGAGGGTAAAAGCTCAGGCCCCTGGCCTCGACCTCCCAGGCTGGGTTGTTCAAGAATTTATTATGCAAAGCTGCCATACTGGCTTTTGAGAAAGTTCATTGTGAAAAGCAGGTTCTGTCTAGGACAAGCATATCTACTAAAGGATAGATAGAATGAAAAAGGGGAGTTTAAATTCTTTTCACCCCAATGTCAAGGCATGTATTGGCAAGTAGACATGGATTTAGTAAAAACTCTTAAGTCCCCACCTATACTCGAGCTATTTTTGCAAAAGGAAAGAGTGATGTTTCAATTGGAGCCTTAGAAGCCTTTTTGTGTGTGTGTGTGTGTGGTACTGGGGATTGAACCCAGGGGCATTCTACCTCCAAGCTATACTCCCAGCCCTAGTTTCTATTCTTTATTTTGAAACAGGGTCTCACTAAGTTGCAAAGGGTCTCACTAAGTAGCAGAGGCGGGCCACGAACTCCGATCCTCCTGTCTCAGCCTCTCAAGTACTGGGATTACAAGTGTGCGCCACCACACCTGGCTTCGAAGCCTTGGTTTTCACATCCACAAACTTGTGCAAAATATAAAGATGCAAATCATAGCCCAGCCCCCTGTTGCCCACTGACAGGGAATTTTTTTCCAGAGGGAAGAAAGAAAAGAAGGAAGGTAGAGACTGAAGACCTTCCTCCCTCAACAGTGTGATTTGTGTGTGTGTGTTTTCGGGGTGCTAGGGATTGAATCCAGGTCCTCTCACATGCTAGGCAAATCTCTAACCCTAACAGTATGTTCTTTAGCTTGATAACATCTTAATAGCCAGGCCTGGTGGCTCATGCCTGTAATCCCAGTACTTGGGAGACTGAGACAGGAGGATTGCAGGTTCGAGGCTAGTTTCAGCAACTTAGCAAGAACCTCAACAATTTAGTGAGACCCTGTTTCAAAATAAAAAATAAAAACGGTTGGGGGTAGCCAGGTGGCACATGCTTGTAATCCCAGTACTTGGGAGGCTGAGACCGGAGGATCCGAGTTCGTGGCCAGCCTCAACTACTTAGTGAGGCCCTCTGCAACTTAGTGAGACCCTGTTTCAAAATAAAGAATAAAAAATCAGGCTGGGGGTGTAGCTTGGAGGTAGAATGCCTCTGGGTTCAATCCCCAGTACAAAAAAAACAAAAAACAAAAAGAACCACTTCTAAGAAGACATGTTTTTCTTTTTCTGAATGGCACTATCTGACCTTGGTGAGAAGAGATTTTTTTTTCTTGAAATCCTTTCAGATAGCCAGGTGTGGTGGCACCTGCCAGGAATCCCAGTGCTTGGGAAGCTGAAATAAGAGGAGCTCAGGTTCAAGGCCAGTCCTCAGTAATTTAGTGAGCTGCTATAAAAAATAACAACAAAAAACCAGCCAGGCATGGTGGCACACGCTTGTAATCCCAGTATTTGGGAGGCTAAGACAGGAGGATTGCAGGTTCACGGTGAGCCTCAGCTACTTACTGAGGTCCTGTTTCAAAATAAGAGATAAAATAGATATGAGGATGTGGCTCAGAGGTAGAATGCCCCTGGGTTCCATCCACAGTACCACAAAACAAACAAACAAACAAAAAGTAGGGCTGGGGGTGTAGTTCAGAGGTAGAATGCCCTGCTCTGGGTTCAGTCCCCAGTGCCACACACACACACCAGGAAGATCCGGGACCTCACAGGTAGGAGCGGCCAGGCCAGCAGGAGCCCCACTGGACAGATCAAAGGCAAGCGCGGGCAGCTCTCTTCACAGTTGACTGACACAAGCAGGTGGGAAGCCAGGTCAGCTGCTGATGGAAAACTCACCTGGGCAGCCTCCTCAAGGGCCACCGCCCAGCTCCCACCTTAGTCCAACCCAGGGGAGGGGATCTAAAGTGCCCGAAGAATCTGTGATGAGCAAATGAAGAAATAGATGTAGGAAGGCTGGGCATGGTGGCGCACGCTTGTAATCCCAGTACTTGGGAGGCTGAGACTGGAGGATACGGGTTCGCGGCCAGCCTCAACTACTTAGTGAGGCCCTCCCCAACTTAGACCCTGTTTCAAAGTAAAGAATAAAAAATAGGGCTGGGCGTGGTGGTGCATGCTTGTAATCCCAGTACTTGGGAGGCTGAGACCAGAGGATCCGGGTTTGCAGCCAGCCTCAACTACTTAGTGAGAAGACCCTGTTTCCAAATAAAGAATAAAATAAAAATAGGGTTTGGGATGTAGCTCAGATGTAGAATGCCCCTGGGTTCAATCCCCAGTGCCCCCCCCCAAAAAATGTATACGAAGGCTAAATCCAGGAGAATGGGGGAGGGGACCAAAGGGCACATATGTCCCAGACAGTGCAAGTGAGGGAAGGGAAGGAGGGTCGGTGCACCTTTGTGTGTGGGGGTGGAGGGGTACAGGGGATTGAATCCAGGGGTGTTCTACCTCTGAGCTACACCCCCAGTCCTTTTTGGTTTTTATTTTGAAACAAAGTCTTACTAAGTTGCTGTGGGCCTCCTTAAGTAGCTGAGGCTGGCCTCAAACCTGCTATCCTCCTGTCTCAGCCTCCCAAGGAATGGGATGACAGGCGTCCGCCACCATGCCGGGCAGATGCTCCATTTTGTCCCTCATGATGTTGCTGGCTGACTCACACCACAATGTCAGAAAGACCCTCCAAGAGAATGACCCTTCTGGGACCACATGAAACATTCCATGGCCACAGCCACAGTCCTATCTGACTAGATGCTGTACCTGGAGCCTACAAAAGATGGGGCTCCTGGGGAGACCCTGGCCAAGAGCCTTTTGGATCCCACAGTGGGTGAGAAGTGGCAAAGAAGGTCGAAGAGGCCGGGCGTGGTGGCGTACGCTTGTAATCCCAGTACTTGGGAGGCAGAGACCGGAGGATCCAGGTTCGCAGCCAGCCTCAGCTACTTAGTGAGGCCTCCGCAACTTCGTGAGACCCAGTTTCAAAATAAAGTATAAAAAATAGGGCGGGGGGTGTAGCTCAGAGGTAAAACGCCCCTGGGTTGAATCCCCAGTACTGCAAAAAAAAAAAAAAAGAAGGTCGAAGAGACACCCAGCTATTACCCTGCTATGGCCTCCCACCTAACAAGGCCTCTTCGAGGGCCCAGGGCTGGTGGCCCTCCCCCTCCTGGACGCTGGGGGTCCCTGATGCTGGCCTCCAAAGCAAGAGGCTCTCTGCTGTCTGGATTTTGAGGGGTGTGACCAGAGCTGGAGGGAAATGTCCCCATTAAGGTTTCTAAGCTGGTGGAGGGCAGGGATTGGTTCAGGACCCCAGGTTGAAGGCCTGGCAGGAAGTGGGCTGGGGAGACCCTGTCCATGGAGGCCAGCTGATTCCTGGACACTCCGTCCTCCAGGGCCAGGGGCCACTGCCTGTCCCTCTACTCCTGGATCAGTTTCAGCTCCCCTCATCTCCCTGCTCAGCAGCCCCTGCCGGGCCAGCTCCAGGCCCCTCTTAGGAAGCGGGCGCCGAGGCGCGGCTGTACCTGCAGGGGGCGCCCTCGGCCCGCGCTCGCGGGGCGGAACCGGGCGGGGCGCAGGGGCACTGCCGCCGGCGACCGGCCGCGAGGGGGCGCCCACGCCTGCACCTGCGCGGCGCAGGACCCGGCGGGGCTGGGGCGCTGGAGTGGACAGAACGCACGGACCGAGCGGAACCGGCGACGAGGGAGCGCGGGGAGGGACGCGAGGGGACGTGCTGGCCCCGGGCGGGGTCCGCCCGCTGCGCCTCCGCCTCCCGATCCTCGGAACCCGCCGGGCCGAGCCGGGCCGGGCCGGGCCGGGGGCCGCGGTGACGTCAGCTGTGGCTCCCGGCCACCGGGACGGACGCCCGCGGGGCTGCGATCGCGGGGTGCGGGCGCCCCGGAGGAGCGCGCTCCCGCCGGCCCTGCTCCCCGGGGCCTCGTGCCCGCGACGTGACTCAGCGCTCTCGCCTCGCCGCCCGCGCCGGGGCTGGGGGAGCCTGGGGCGCCGGGGCTGGGGGCGCGGGGACAGCCCCCCGCGATGGGGACGGGGCTCGGGGGTGCGCCCTTGCAGGTGGTGGGGAGGACGTTTGTCGGGGTTGCTGCAGTTCCATGCTCTTGTCCAGGGGCCCAGTGGGCGCTTTCGGACCTCCTGTGCAGGTGTGGGGAAGAGAGGGGGGCCTGGGAGGGTTGCAGAAGATAGTCCTTTCGGGAATTCGGGGTGCGTGGCAGGCGTGTGTGATACAGGCCACAGGAGGGACGGGGGTGTGGCACTACGTGGTGGAGGAAACTGAGCCAGGTGGGCAGATCAGGGCCACTTTGAGAAGCCCAGGCGTGTGGACTGGATTTTTTGTTTTTGGTACCTGGATTGAACCCAGAGGCATTCTACCTCCAAACTACACCCCTAGCCGGATTTCCTTCCTTCCTTCCTTCCTTCCTTCCTTCCTTCCTTCCTCCCTCCCTCCCTCCCTCCCTCCCTCCCTCCCTCCCTCCTTCCTTCCTTCCTTCCTTCCTTCCTTCCTTCTGTGTGTGGTACTGGGGATTGAATCCAGGGCCTCCTACCTCCAAGCTACACCCCCAGCCCCATTTTTTATTCTTTATTTTGAGACAGGGTCTCACTGAGTTGCGGAGGGCCTCACTAAGTAGCTGAGGCTGACCAGGAACCTGCCATCTTCCTGTCTTGGCCTCCCAAGTACTGGGATTACAAGCGTGCACCACCACGCCTGTCAACGATTTTATTTCTTATTTGGAAACAGGGTCTCACTAGGTTGATGAGAGTCTCACTACTTGCTGAGGTTGGCCTGGAACCTGTAAGCCTCATTCTCTTGCTTAATAGCTACCCTGAAGCCCAGCATGGTGGCTCATGCTTGTAATCCCACTACTCGGGAGGCTGGGACAAGAGGATCACAGACTGGAGGCCAGCCTCAGCAATTTAATAAGACCTGTTGCAAAATAAAAATTAAAATGGGGCTGAGGGTATAGGTCAGAGGTAGAATGCCCCTGGGTTCAATCCCTAGTACCAAAAAAGAAAATAATAAGGCCTGGGAGGGTTGGGAGGGGAGGCCTGGAGTCCAGAGCGCAGGGACCCACTTGAGCTGCAGTTCTCCTGGGAGCTCTGGCTTTCAGATCCAGCTCTGCTGATAAGTCACTGTGAGGAGTGGGGTGCATCCTGCCACCCCCATCCGTTCTGCCGGAGTCTGATGAACACAAACTGCTCGTCCTGGCAGTGCCGCCCCTGCCTTCCTCCAGCTCCCTGTCCCCCGCAGGAGGCGCACGGGCTGCCACACAGTGAGCCGTCAGGTGCAGATGTCCACATAGGCCCCCAAGCCGGAAGCCGGCCTTGGCCAGGCCCGCAGCGTCCTCATCCATAGGTGACACTAGAAGGCCTCTTGGGGCTCCCACCCCCAGGAATCCGGGCCTGCCTGCACCTCCCCAAGACTAGACTGGAGCCTGGGGTCTGCGGAGGCCCAGCCAGCTGATGCAGTGGTCCCCTGGAGCTCAGGGCCCAGCCCCAGATCTTCACAAACAAACCTGAATTGCATATAGCAGCCAGGGGCCCCCCAGGAGGAGGGCTGGGGGTGTAGCGCAGAGGCAGAACGCCCCTGGGTTCGATCCCCACTACCATCCAAAAAAAAAAAAAAAATAGAATCAACTATGGCCAGGCATGGTGGCACACACCTGTAATCCCAGTACTTGGGAGGCTGAGACAGGATCACAGGTTCAAAGCTTGCCTCAGCAACTTAGCAAGACAGAGCTTCAGCAACTTAGCAAGACCCTGTTTCAAAATAAAAAAAATAAAATAGGGCTAGGTATAACTGAGAGGTAGAATGCCCCTGGATTCAATTCCTCGTACCAAAAATAATCAATTAATTAAATTAAATAGGGCTGGGGATGTAGCTCAGTGGTAGAATACCCCTGGGTTCAATCCCCAGTACCACAAACAGAACAAAACTTCAGGGTAGTGACTTGAACATGGCAGATGGAACACACATGTATATGTTTTCTCTTCCCAAAGCCCACCCAAATGAAAAGCAAAGGGATTAAAAAGAGCTACGCTAGCCAGGCACAGGGACGCACACCTATCATCCCTGTACTTGGGAGGTTGAGACAGGAGGATCACAGGTTCGAAGCCAGCCTTGGCAACTTAGCAAGACCCTCTTTCAAATAAAAACTAAAATAAAATAGGGCTGGGGGTGTAGCTCAGAGGTAGAATGCCCCTGGGTTCAATCCCCAGTAACACACACACACACACACACACACACACACACACACAGCTATGCTACAAAAAAGCCTTGTACAAGAATGTTCACAACAGCCTACTGGGGATAGCTCTGAACTGGAAACAGCCCAGGTATCTATCAAGAGGAGAATGGATAAACAAAATGCATAATCAGCTGATGGAATACTACTCAGCCATAAAAAGGAACAAATGACTGAGGCATGCAGTCACAGAGTTCAATTTCAAAAATTGTATGCTGAGTAAAAGAAGATGCACACAAAGCATGAGCTGTGCAGTGCCGTTTCTTTGAAATTCTAGAACAGGCGAAACTAACCATGGCAATAGAAATCCAATTAGTGGTTGCTTGGGAATGGGGTATTGGTGGGGATTGACTGGAAAGGGGCATGAGGAACTTTCTGTACGTTGTTTTTTTTTTCTCTTTTTAGTACTGGGAAATGAGCCCTGGGGTGCTCTACCTCTGAGCTACACCCCTAGCCCTTTCTATTTATTTATTTATTTTTATTAATTTTTTTTTGCGGTGCTGGGGATTGAACCCAGGGGCATTCTACCTCCGGGATACACCCCCAGCCCTATTTTATTCTTATTTTGAAATAGGGTCTCGCTAGGTTGATGAGAGTCTCACTACTTGCTGAGAACCTGCTATCCTCCTGTCTCAGTCTCCCAAGTACTGGAATTACAGGCGTGTACCATCAGGCCCAGCTGGGAACTTTCTGTGTTTTGATAGACATTTGTCAAAACTAATTGAACAGTAAGTACATTTAAGATCTGAGGATTTAGCTGGGCGTGGTGGCGCATGCTTGTAATCCCAGTACTTTGGGAGGCGGAGACCAGAGGATCCGGTTCCCGGCCAGCCTCAGCTTTCTCGCTCTCTCTCTCCCTGTCTCTCTCTCTCTCTTTCTCTCTCCTTAGCGAGGCCCTCCGCAACTTCGTGAGACCTGGTTTCAAAATAAAGTATAAAAAATAGGGCCGGGGGCATAGCACGGAGGTAGAACGCCCCTGGGTTCAATCCCTGGTACCACAGAAATAAAAAAATAAAAAAGATCTGAGGATTTGTTTGTGAATTTTACTTCAACAAGAAAAGAAATCCAGCTTGGCATGGTGGCACGTCTGTAATCCCAGCACTTGGGAGACTGAGACAGGAAGATCGCAGGTTCAAGGACAGCCTCAGCAAGTAGTGAGACTCTCATCAACCTAGTGAGACCCTATTTCAAAATAAAGCCAGGCGTGCTCACGCACACTTGTAATCCCAGTACTTGGGAAGTTGAGACAGGAGGATCGCAGGTTCATGGCCAACCTCAGCAACTTAGCGAGGCCCTCTGCAACTTAGTGAGACCCTGTTTCAAAATAAAAAATAAAATAGGGCTGGGGGGTATAACTCAGAGGCAGAACACCTCTTGGTTTAATCCCCAGTACCCCCAAAAGAAACAAACAAAAAAATCACTTGAGACATTTTGTCAGAATAAAAAGGCCCACAGGAGGCCCATCAGTGAACAATAAAAGACCCACACCAAGCCGGGCGTGGTGGCGCACGCTTGTAATCCCAGTACTTCGGGAGGCAGGGACCGGAGGATCCGGGTTCGCGGCCAGCCTCAGCTCTCTCTCTTTCTCTCTCTCTCTCTCTCTCTACCTAGTGAGGCCCTCCGCAACTTCGTGAGACCCGGTTTCAAAATAAAGTATAAAAAATAGGGCCGGGGGTGTAGTGCGGAGGTAGAATGCCTCTGGGTTCAATCCCTGGTACCGCAAAAAAAAAAAAAAAATTGTGCCTCCAAACACCCTTTCTAGGAGTTGTTGAAAATAAAGCAAACAAAGGAAAAGGTGAGAACTAGGAAACAGTGAGTCCCATACAGGAGAGAGGCAAAGGGAGGTCTCAGAATACTTGGAAGGCTGAGCTAGAAGAATTGCAGATTTGAGGCCAGCCTCAGCAATTTAGCAAGACCCTCAGCAACTTAGGGAGACCCTGTTTCAAAATTAAAAAATAAGCTGGGTGAGGTGGCGCATGCCTGTAATCCCAGTACTTGGGAGGCTGAGACAGGAGGATTGCAGGTTTGAAGCCAGCCTCAGCAATTTAGTGAGGCTCTCAGCAACTTAGACCCTGTTTCCAAATAAAGAATAAAATAGAGCCAGGTGTGGTGGCACACGCTTGTAATCCCAGTACTCGGGAGGCTGAGATGGGAGGATCACAGGCTTGCGGCCAGCCTCAGCTACCTAGTGAGGCCCTCCACAACTTAGCGAGACCCTGTTTCAAAATAAAGAATAAAAAATAGGGCTGGGGGTGTAGCTCGGAGGTAGAATGCCCCTGGGTTCAATCCCCAGTACCACAAAAATGAATAAGTGAATAAATAAATAAGAAATAAAAATAAAATAGGGCTGGGGGTATATCTCAGAGGTAGAATGCACCTGGGCTCAATCCCTAGCACCACACACACACAAGAGAAAGAAAAAAAGAAAAGAAAAGAAAGAAAAAAAGAGAGAGGAAAGGGGGGAAAAAAAGAAAAGGTGCTGGGCATGGTGGTGCATGCCTGTAATCCCAGTACTCAAGAGGCTGAGACAGGAGGATCGCAGGTTTGAGGCCAGCCTCAGCAATTCAGCAAGACCCTCAGCAATTCAGCAAGACCCTGTTTCAAAATTAAAAAAATGAAAAAGGGTTGGGGGTGTAGCTGGGAGATAGAATACCTTTGGGTTCAATCCCCAGTACCACACACACAATAAAAGCATCCCCTTAGACCTGTCCCTATCACAACCACTACCTACACCCCTCCTTCTTTTCTCCTTTTGGGAGCTCTGAGTTTGGGGCCTGCTTACTGATTCTGGGTACCCTCCACCTCTGCTGGAAGGACACTGCCCTGTGGAGGCCACAGGGAGCCCTGGGCACGCTGGCATGCTGCTGCCCGCTCTCGCTCTCTAGCTGGGAGCAGCGGGCCCCGGGGGGCGTTCCCGGCAGGGCGGTGGGCGGGGCTTGCGGGGAACAGGCGTGGCTCCCGGCAGGCATGGCTCCCCTGCATTCCCAGCGTCTGGGCTGCTGGGTCCTCGAGGCTTCCTTTCTTCAGTCCTGGCCCTCTGCCTATTATTTCCTAATAGTGGCCCTCGCTCCCCACTCTCCTCCCTCTCTTCTCACTTCTGGAAGAGTCCATGCACCTGGGTCTTTATTTTTATTTACTTGTTTATTTGGGTACTAGGGATTGAACCCAGGGGCATTCTACCTTGGAGCTACACCCCCAGCCCTGTTTTATTTTTTATTTGGAAACAGAGTCTCGCTAAGTTAACGAGAGCCTCACTAAATTGTGAGGCTGTCCTCGAACCTGTGATCCTCCTGTCTCAGCCTCCCAAATACTGGGATTACAGGTATGCGCCACCACGCCCAGTTTTTTATTCTTTATTTTGAAACAGGGTCTCACTAAATTGCGGAGGGCCTCACTAGGTAGCTGAGGCTGGTGGTGAACCTGTGATCCTCCTGTCTCAGCCTCCCAAGTACTGGGATTACAAGCATGAGCCACCATGCCCAACTTATCTTTTTTTTTTTTTTTTTTTT
>PVJS01012606.1:0-43547 GCA_004027185.1 Glis glis
AAAAAAAAAAAAAAAAAAAAAAAAAAAAAAGATTCATCTATATTGATCTAAGCTTTATGCAAATGCAAATATCAGTACCAATGACATGGTTTTGAATTTTAAACATTAACAGACAACCTGAATTTAAAATCATGGTGACATCTCTTTAAAATTTTGTAATAAAACATGGAAAGTATATATGTTGTCATTATAATTCACTTAAGGAAAAAAAGATGGCGACATAGAGGGAGACAGCGTGTTTCAGTCACTCTAAGATTCAGAACTCAACCACCAGGAAGACTGTTTCTTGGCAAGGGAAGAAAAGCAGTGAAAAACTCACCAAAACAATGATTTTGAAACATGGTGGAATCAGGGCCAGAAGAGAGAGCAGAGAACCTTAAAGAGCTCCATGCGTCTCACCTGGTGAACAGAGAGCAGTGGTGGCAGCAGCAGCACCATATTGGCCAGGCCACACCAGGGCTGGCTGCTGCCAGCAGGGGGGCTCCCAAAGACTGCCAGCAAAGTATAAGATTATAGTGAAGACAGCAACAATAGACCATCATCAAAAGCAGACCACATTTCTCTCCACACTTGAAAAAGACCCAGCTACCCAGATGACCCAGCCAAATTCTGTAGCTGCAACTGAACCCATTTCCTCCTACAGGGACACAGCCAGACACTGTAGCTGCAGATGAATTCATCTCTTCTTTCAGGGACAAGGAGCAGCACTCATCAAGACAGTAAGTTAATAAGCCTTCTCAGCAGGAGACCACCCTGCGCAGCCACAGAAATTTGCATGGAAAAGAATAGACTCGCAGGGTATGAGACTTTGCAAATCACCCCCACAGAGGTGGTGGTGGGGGCGATTATCAGATATAGCAAAAAACGTGAATTAGCAGACAGCCCCTAGAGACCTTCGGGTGGAGGGTCCTACACTTCCGCAGTTCGCCAAGCCCTTATAGAGTCTCTAGGGATCACCACAGGACACCCAGCCATGGTGTCTGTGGGGGGAAGTAACTCAGCCTACCAAGTTGCAGTCTCAGAAAGCAATAGACTTGTACCTGGCCATGTTTCTGTGCTGCAAGCACCATTTCCAGAGGCCAAGAAGGATTCATGTGATTGCAGCTGCTCAAAGCAGCAGTGGTGTCCCTGGGGCTAAATAACTGAGTCACCTAATACCCAGACTTAGAACCATACAATCTCTCCCTGCCAGAGCTTGGGCTTTGGGACTCTTCAGACCTAAGAAACACTATAAACTAAATGGACCTAATCGACATATATACAGAATATTTAAACCAAGCAACAGTTGAATACACATTCTTCTCAGCTGACCATGGAACCTTCTCCAAAATAGACCACATCCTGGGCCACAAAGCAAGCACCAGCAAATTAAAAAAAAATGCAATATAATTCACTGCATCTTTTCAGATCACAACGGAATGAAAGTAGAAATCAACAACAGGAAGACCAAAAGAAATTACATAAATACATGGAGACTGAATGATACACTCTTGAATGAGGACTGGCTCAGAGAAGAAATAAGGGGAGAAATTAAAAAAAAATTCTGGAATTGATTGAAAATAGAAACACGATGTACCAAAATCTATGGGACACTTTAAAGGAGGTGTTAAGTGGGAAATTTATAGCACTGAATGCCCACTTAAGAAAAACAGAAGGTCACCAAATGAACAACCTAAGGACACATGTCAAGGACCTAGTAAAACAGGAACAGTCTAATCCCAAAGCCAGTAGAAGGCAGAAGATAATTAAAATCAGAGCAAAAATCAATGAAATAGAGAATAAAAAACAATATAAAAGATCAACAAAACAAAAATCTGGTTCTTTGAAAAGGTTAACAAGATTGACAAACCTCTAGCCAACCTAACCAAAATAGAGGATCAACCCAAATTATTAAAATCAGAAATGAAAATGTAGACATCACCACAGACAGTAGGGAAATTCAGAGGTTCATCAAAAACTATTTTGAAAATTTATATTCCAATAAACTGGAAAACATTGGAGAAATCGACAGATTTATAGACACACACAACCTACCTAAATTGAACCAAGATGATATAGAAAACCTAAACTACCTAATAGCAAGCAAAGAGAGAAACAGCAATAAAAAGCCTTCCATTAAAGAAAAACCCAGGTCCAGATGGATTTCCAGCTGAATCTCACAAAACCTTTACAGAAGAACTAAACCTAATACTTCACAAGTTATTTCATGAAATCGAAAGAGATGGAATTTTTCCAAACTCCTTCTAGGAGACCAGTATCACATTAATACCAAAACCAAATAAAGATACCTCAAGAAAACTACATACCAATATCATTGATGAACATAGATGCAAAACTTCTAAGCAAAATATCATCAGGCATATTCAAAACCACATCAAGAAAATTGTACACCATGACTAAGTTGGTTTCATCCCAGAAAAGCAAGGATGGTTCAACATATGCCAATCAATACATATTATTCACCACATAAATAGAACTAAGGATAAAAATCACATGATCATCTCAATAGATGCTAAAAAAAGCATTTGACAAAATCCAACACTCATTCATGTTAAAAATGCTGCAGTAAGTTGGAATAGAAGGAATATACCTCAACATCATTAAGGCAATATACAATAAACCCAAAGCCAACATCATATTGAATGGGGAGAAACTGCAGGAAGTCCCTTTAAAATCAGGAACAAGACAAGGATGCCCATTATCATCACTCCTTTTCAATATAGTCCCCGAGAAGGTTATCAAAGGTATTAAGATTGGAAAAGAAGAATTAAAATTATCTTTATTTTCAGATGACATGATCCTATATTTAGAAGACCCAAAAAACTCAACCAAAAGTCTACTAGAGCTGATTAACAAATGCAGCAAAGTGGTGAGATACAAAATCAACCTAAAAAAATTAGTAGCTTTTCTATACACCAACCATTAATCCACTGAGAAAGAAATCCAGAAAACAATTCCATTTACAATAACCTCAAAACCAACAAATTACTGAGGAAAAACCCTAACTAAGGAGATAAAGACCTCTACTATGAAAATTATAAAATGCTAAAGAAAGAAATTGAAGAAGATCTTAGATGATGGAAAGATCTCCCTTGCTATTGGATAGGCAGAATAAATACTATCAAAATGGCCATTTGGTATAGATACCAAAAGTGATCAACAGGGTCAATGCAATCCCTATCAAAATACCAATGCCATTCTTCACAGACCTAGAAAAATCAGTCATAAATTTCATACAGAGAAACAATAGACCCAGAATAGCCAAAGCATTTCTTAGCAATGAGAACCATGCAGGAGGCATCACAATTCATGACTTCAAATTATACTACAGAGCTATAGTAATAAAAACAGCATGGTATTGGCACAAAAACAGACACATAGACCAATGGAACAGAATATAAGATACAGAAACAAATCCACACACCTACAGCTAATTGATTTTTAGATAAAGGTGCCAAACACTACATTGTTGAAAAGACAGCCTTTTCAATAAAAGGTGTTGGGAAAACTGGTTATCCATTTGTAGAAAAATGGAATTAAATCCTTACCTCTCACCCTGCACAGGAGTCAACTTGAGATAGATCAAAGACCTGGAAGTTAGACTAGAGACTGCGAAGCTACTAGAGGAGGGCATAGGTCTAACACTCCAATATATGGGCACAAGTAGAAACTTCCTCAACAAGACTCCCAATACTCAGAAAATTAAAACAAGAATTAATAAGTGGGAGACATTAAACAACAAGGTTTTTGAACATCAAGGGAAACCATAAATTGTCTAAAGAGAAAGCTTATGGAATGGTAGGTAGATCTTTACCAGTTATCCCTCTGATAGAGGACTAATATTTAGAATATACAAAGAACTTAAAAGACTTTACACTAAAAAAAACAAATAACTCAATCAAGAAATGGGCAATTGAATTGAATAAACACTTCACAAAGAAGAGATACAAATGGCCAATAGACACATGAAAAAATTTTCAACATCATTAGCAATCAGGAAGAGGCAAATCAAAACTACAGTGAGATTCCATCTAACCCCAATCAGAAAGGAAATTATCAAGAAGTCAAAAAACAATAAATGTTGGCAAGAATGTGGGGAAATAGGAACTCTTCTATACTGTTGGTGGGATTGCAAATAAGTTCAGCTACTTTGGAGATTAGTGCGGATATTCCTCAGAAAACTGGGAATGGATCCACCATATGATCCAGCTATACCACTCCTGGGTATCTTTTCAAAGGGGCAGAAATCAAAGAACTACAGTAATATATGCATACCTACGTTCATAGCTGCACAATTCACAATAGCCAAATTATGGAACCAATCTATGTGTCCATCAACAGATGAATGGATTACAAATTTATGGGAAATATACACAATGAAATTATACTCAGCAATAAAGAAGAACCAAATTATGTCATTTGCAAGAAAATGGAAGGACCTGGAGAACATTATGTTAAGTGAGATTAGCCAGTCACAGAAAGTGAAGGGTCATATGTTTTCTCTAATATGCATAAGCTAGTGAGCAATTGGGATACCAGAGGAACTCTAGACGATGGAGGAGAAACCTCAGTGGAGCCAGCGAGTGGTGTAAGGGAAGGGGAGGGGAAAGACTGAAGTTCATTAATGGAAATACTATCATCCACTATGTGTACATATGTGAATAGAGCAATGTCAATGCCAGTACTCTGTATTGGGAAGGGGGGAATGGGGAGGCAGGAAGGGGACCACCAAGTGCTGTGTGCATGTATGTCACTGCCACTCATGATTTACATTATGATGTGAGACTATAATGCATCAATAAAAGCATATTAAATAATAATAATCCACTTAAAATATCACCATGGTACCCCTTCCCCTTCCTTGCTCCATTTACAATAGAAAAAATTATCTATGTAGACATATAATATTTTTTCTGGCATTATCAAGTATTCAGCTTAAAATATTATGAATTTCAATCTGAATAAATGAATAACAGCAATTCATACTTAGGAAAAGAGAAAATTGCCAGAAAAGGAAGTAAAGCTGATTTTACTGTTTCTGAAAGTACATTTGCTAATCTGATAGTACTCCATCTGTTATAAGATAGCTTCATTGATGACTCTTAGAGATGCATTTTGTTGGACTCTGCAAAACTCATTATCAGGAGTTGAATTATCTTCTTACCTGTCTCTAATTTCCCTACACAAACAGTGCCAATTTACAAAGTTTCAACTTATGAATTTTTGACTTTACAATGGTATGAAAATGATACTTATTCAGTATAAAACATATTTCAAAGTTTGACTGTTAATCTCCTCCTAGGTTGGATACAATACAATGTAGGATACTCTGTTAAACTCCAGGGCAACAGCAGCTAGGTGCAGCTCCCAATCAGCCACACAATCATGAGAGTAAACAACTGATACTCTACGTGTTCTGTGTCACTATGCCAGGGTATTCAGTAGGTTAGGTGCTTTTAAGTGCATTTTTTACATACAATATTTTCAACTTTGATGAGTTTGTTGGGAGGTAACTCGTAGGTTTAGGATCATCTGAATAAAATAGTATCCCAATCTTACTGTCCCCTTTTGCTTTTTATTTCTCTTGATTGCATTTATTACCAGTTCCAAAATCCCCCTCCCCAATGCCATCTTCAATAGTTAGAGAATCAGTCTATTTTGATCACTGTCAAACCTCAGCACCTTAGAATAATGTGTGTTCTAGTGAGTGCTTATAAGTATTAGATTACCGTGTAAAAAAATTAAAAAACAGACATTAAGAAGCCCTTTTCCCAAAATAAATAGAATTGAGTCTATAATAAACACTTATACTTGAATAAGTAAAGAGACCATAGCAATGGATTTGAAATACACATCCTCCATTTTGGCTATACACAAGTTATATAGTACATCTGTATCACCATGAACTTTCTGTTTGGTGATAGTCTCAGTATGCTATTTGCATGGCTGTTGTAGTCAGTCCAAAATAATATATTTAGTTAAATGCTACATGACTGTTGCTCCAGATGGGCAGCCTGGTGGAAAAGTAATAAGAGTGAACCTATGATGCATTTTGAATGAGGACAAATCCAGCAACAAGATTAGTTCACTAAGATACAAATGGCTTAGATCAGGGTTAAAAATGATTACATTTTCATCAACCTTAAACTCTCAGCAGGATATACTTAGAAGACCTTAAAAGTTCTTCCAGAAGACTTCTAGAACTGATAAATTCAGCAAAGCAGCAGAATATAAAATAGATAAACAAAATTAACAGCTTTTCTATTCAAAATTAATGAATCTTCTGGGATAGAAATCAGGAAAACAATCCAATTCATAGTAGCTTAGAAAATACCTAGGAATAAACCTAACCAAGGAAATAGAAAACCTCTATAATAAACGTTCCAGAACTCTGAAGGAAAAAAAATTTGAAGAAGACACTAGAAGATGGAAAGAACTCCCATGTTCATAGATAGCCAGAATTAATATTATTGAAATGACCATATTACCAAAAGCAATCTACAGATTCAATTCAATCCCCATCAAAATACCAATGATATTCCTCACAGATATAGAAAAATAGTCCTAAAATTCATATGGAGGAACAAAATACTCAGAAGAATTAAAGCAATCCTGAGCAAAAAGAAAAATGCGGGGGGCATCACAATATCCAATTTAAAATTATGCTCCAGAGCCACAGTAACTAAAATAGCATGCTACTAGCATAAAAACCAACACATAGACCAAGGTAACAGATTAGAAGACAGAGACAAACCCACACAGCTATATTTATCTGATTCTTGACAAAGGTGCCAAAAATATACATTGGAGAAAATAAAACTTCTTTAATAAATGGTGCTAGGAAGACTGAATATCCATATATAGAAGAATGAAACTAGATTTTTTATCTCCGCCCATGAACAAAAGTAAACTCAAAATGGATCAAAGACCTAGGAATTAGAGCAGAAACTTTGCTACTGTTACAAGAAAAAAAATGGGAAAACACTTCAATATATAGTTTCAGGAAAAAAGACTTCCTGAATAAGACTCCTGTAGACAAGGACATAAGAGGATGAATCAACAAATGGGATGGAATCAAATTAAAAATTCTGCACAGCAAAATAAGCAATAAAGTAAAGAGACAAATAATATAATGGGAGAACATCTAAGCCATCTACTCTGACAAAGGACTAATTTCCCAAATATATAAATAACTTTAAAAGCTCAAAATTAAAGAAAAAACCCAATCAATATGTGGGCAAGTAAACTGAATTGACACTTCTCAAAAGAAGAAGTAAAAACGGCTGATTATATGAAAAAAATGTTCAACATCTTTAGTCATCAGGGACATGCAAATCCAAATTACACTGAGATTCCATCTTACTCCAATTAGAATTGCAAGCATAAGAATCCAACTAATAATAAATGCTGGTGAGGATGAGGCGAAAAAGGAACTCACACTGTTGGTAGGAATAGAAATTAGTACAGCCACTATAAAAATCAGTAATAAAAGGCTGGGCGTGGTGGCGCACGCTTGTAATTCCAGTACTTTGGGAGGCGGAGACCGGAGGATCCGGGTTCGCGGCCAGCCTCAGCTCTCGCTCTCTCTCTCCCTGTCTCTCTCTCTCTCTCTCTCTCTCTCTCGCTCCTTAGTGAGGCCCTTCGCAACTTTGTGAGACCCGGTTTCAAAATAAAGCATAAAAAATAGGGCCGGGGGCGTAGCGCGGAGGTAGAACGCCTCTGCGTTCAATCCCTGGTACCGCAAAAAAAAAAAAAAAAAAAAAATCAGTAATAAGATTTCCACAAAAAGCTAAAAATAGATTTACCTTAAGAATCACCTAAATCACTCCTTGGAATTTATCCAAAAGAATTAAAGTCAGCATATTTTAGAGATACATGCATATGCACACTAGCCAAGCTATGGAATCAACATAGGTATCCATCGATAGATAAATGGGTAAAGAAAATGTGGTATGTATACAGAATGGATTTTCATTCAGCTGTAGAGAATAAAATTATGTCCTTTGAAGGAAAATGGATGGAACTGAAGTTCATAATTTTAAGCAAAATAGATTCAGAAAAGTATCATGTTCTCTCTCACATGTGAAAGTAGAACAAAAAACAAATAAAAAAGAGGGATTCCATGAAATAAAAAAGGAGTCTAGTAGGCTAGAAGAGAATCGGGGAGAGATGAGGGGAGGTATTGGGGAACAAAATTGATCAAAATATACTTTTACATATGAACAAACATGTCAAAAAGAAATGAATCATTCTGTATAATTAGTATGCACCAATTTAAGTATTTCAGCAAGATTAATGAACACATGAAACTCCTAAAGGCTGTCTGATTTACTTAAAATTATTTGTTTAACCTTTTTTTCTCCCTTGTTGATCACTGTTGGATTAATCCAACAAGTTAGAGTGACAATTTTTTCCCCAAAACAGAGTAGTCTCCCAATTGCTTACTTTATTAAAAATTTGTCTTGTCATTTTTGAAGAATTCTCTTAAGTCGGAAATCATAAGGTATGAAGTTTCTAATAAACAGTGAGCAAGAAAATGTTCCAATCAGTTCTGTATACATGATTAATATAATAATACTTATTCTGGACTAGAGGCACCTACACAAGAGCTATCTAGAAACTAAGGCTCCCTTCAGTTGGGACCAAATCCTCAGATCCTTATCTGTGATCTCAGGGAATTTGTAGGGCAGATGAAATCAACCCATCAGGAACCAAAGACTATACAAGCCAGGAGAACAAAGATGATGAAGGTAATCAAAGTGCCAAATGTAAGATTGTTTCAACTCTCTCACATAGCATATATTTGTACTGTTCCATAGTGCTGTTTTTCATATTCTAATAATCAATTATTTACTCAATTGGAAGCTTGGATTTTAAGATCTCCTTTAGTCTCAAAATGCACTTATTGCCTTCCAGGAGCACAAGTTACTGGGCATAATTTTCAAGTACTTGCATTTCCCAAACAGATGGAATCCTTGTCTATACACGTTGCCTTTCATCACACAGTCTTAAGTGTGGGAGGTAGAATGAGGAAGGTCTTTGTGCACTGTGCACAAAGTGATGATGTTATTGTACTTTATAATCAGGAAAAATGACTCTCCCATGGAGGAAGGAACTTCCTTACAGCAGGACACAGGTGTCTAAGTTCTTCATTACTGGCACTTTATGACATTTTGTACTACAGAGATAAAACTTTTTAACTCTTTAGAAGTATATTAGAAATGCAGGGCTTATGGTCTACTGAATTTTACTGTTCAATTTAAGTATCTCACCTGTTAAGTGGATCTGTTCATTATTGGCAGTTAAAACAGTCAATCCACAGTGAGGAATGAAATCATTTAAATTTTTCATTATAATGTAATTGAATTCACTTTTCTGATAGACTTGATTAATGTGAAAATAAGTGCACAATTGGTAGACAGCATTCATATCAGTATTCCCTTAATTCAATACAAAAAATCAAATTTGTCATGAGACATATTGTCTTTTCCTATGAGATATAGAATAGGCTATATGAGCATGATAGGGAAAAATAATCTGAGGGATAACAACCAGGCAACCATCCAAGCTTGTCAGAAATGCTCTGCATGTAAAATAAAATTTTATTTTTATCATCATTTTTGCTTAACTCTTAGAATCTGATCTTAAAAATTTTCACATCTTGTAGGCAGGGTTTTGGAAAGAATACATTTAGTTGTAAAAAGAAGTAGGATCAACCACTTAGAAGAATAATGGAGGCAAAGCTTAATACCCCATCCAAGACACTTTTTTTAGACTTTTTTAGTTATTTCCTTTGAAAAAATATCAAATTAGATTTATAATTTGCCTCCTGATGGTTTATCAACACAGTATGATATCTCAAAAGAGGTAGGAAATTTTAATATCTTCAAATATGTATAAAATAAAACACAATTTTAATGCTTGTAATCCCAGTACTTGGGAGGCTTCTTTAAGAATATGTCATGATGCTTTTTAACCAATTTTTTTGTTCAATCACTCTTTTTTATTATTATTGTTATTTAATTGGTGCATTGTAATCATACAACTTGATGGGTTTCAGGGTGGTAGAAGTATACATACACACCACGGTCAATTAGCCCCCCCCAATTCCCACCCCCATTCCCTCCCCCTTCCCTCTTTCTCATGCTCAGCATAGTAGTTGACTTTGGTATATTTGCATATGTACATCCTGTGTATTAGGGTGTTTCCCTCTTCCCCCCTCCCATCCCCCTCAGTTAGTTCTCCTTCTTTGCTTATATGAGGTTTTCTCCATCTTTGTTTGGAGTCCCTCCTATCAATCACTCTTTAGAAGTACATTAGAAATGCAGGGCTTATGGAGGATCACAGGTTCGAGGCCAGCCTCAGTCTCGTGAGGCCTTCCACAACTTAGTGAGACCAAGTTTCAAAAAAAAAATAAATAAATAAAAATAGGGCTGGGGTGTAGCTAGGAGGTAAAATGCCCCTGAGTTCAATCCTCAGTACCACACACACACAAAAAAAGAAAAACATAAAAGACCTAATATAATAAGTAAACCTCATATAGTTAATAAAAGTTGGCAACGAAAGGAATAATATCTATGATATTTCGATTAGCACTTTTATTTTAATTTTATGTGGCAAGTGTTGAATGCTAAAATTCTTAAAGGTAATTAAGTCAATGCAGGTGTTGTTTTATTGTTTGGTTATCTAAATAGTTGACACTGTTTTGAGCACTTACCTGAGTGGATAACCTGTTTTTAACAGATTAGAATTTGTAGGGGTGGCCCTTGCATATGACACCATCAAGAGTTTAACTAAATTATTACTGATAATAAAATATGTCTTAATTGTTCACGTCCTGTTAGGACTTATGTTCAATCAGAGACAGGAGGCATCTCTACCTGAATCTACCTTATAGTCCGGCCCCTACTCTCTGGCCTTTCTGCTGCCATGTTCAGGAAAGGGCCCTGGTTTCCTCCAGGGGAAAATACCAAGATGTTTTACCTCTGTCATGATGGTTCCTCTCAAAAGAGATCTACGCTTTTCTCTGAGGCTTCTCAATTTGAGCCGTTTCCCTTCTGAGCTTCCCTGTTATCATACTCTAAGGGTTTGGATTTAGACTGTCCCCCAATCCTTAAGGAAATAAGGTAGCAATACTGGAAGAGGCATTTAGTTGCTAAGGAGGGTCCCTGGGGGTTTGGCCTTGGGATTATTTAGTTCCTCTCCCACCCCTGCCCTCTCTCTCCTTCTGGCCTCCACCCCCCCACACACACACATCATGATGAGCTAGTGGAGTCTCAAGCTCTCCCTCTCTTCGCTTCCTGCCATATATTTTGACCTAGCCTTAACTGAACCTAGAGTCAGTGAATTGAATATACATATATATTTGATCAAAATAAATACTTTTACTTATTTTGTTTTCAGGACAAGGAATTCACACTATGTATTTGTCTTAAAAACAAGAAAAATTGGTTTTTGTGCACCATATCAAAAACAGTTGCAAGTCTTCATTAAGTACTTTTGATTTTTGCAACTTGGAGGGCATCCAGTCAAAGTAAATAATGATTCATGTTTTCTGTCTCTAAACATTGTTTTGAACCCAATTATTGTTTTTTCTTTGAACATGGTCAGGGCACAATAAAGAAGAAAGACATAGAATTCAATCTAAAACATAGTTCCACAGTAAATGTGAAAATAAGGAACTAATGTGGGCATTAAACATTAATAATTTTTTTTCATAATTACTTTTAGTATCTCTATATTGAAACAACCATTACTTCTTTAATGTTTTAGTGTGGAAAGACTCTAAATTATTTTATTAATAATCTATCTTATCAACATTTCTGGTACATAAAACAAATCTATTATTAGTAGTAGTATTTAAATGCCTTTTTTAATTAATAAGCTAAGATCCTTAGGCCATTTATCTCAACCTTTACTCTGATATAATTTGGTCTAATGCAACGGCTGTGCTACTTGAGCATGCCACCTAACCTCACTGTGTTCCACTTCTGCATTTGCAAAAATGGTCAGCCATGGGCCAGACCCCAAAACTAAAGAAGATAATAATGCATATGATCTTGAACAGTGATCGCTACTAAAAAAAGTATTACTGCTGCCATTCTGAGTGTCATGACAGTCCACATATTTAATATTGTTAAAATTGTTTTTCCTTGAATGTATAAAACAATTGTTTTCTTTTGTTTTGCCACAATGGGGATGGAACCCAAGGTCTCATGCATGCCAGGCAAGTGCTCCACAACTGAGCTACACCCCAGCCCAAACGCCTACAAAATGCTTAAAGTTTCTGTGTCAGGACACAATCACAATTCTAGGTTCAATGTTGTACTTATGCACCTTGTTTAGATGTTCTTTGTTGGCATTTTTTGCTGTTCACTGGCTTGTTGATTGTGTGAGTTACAATAATATAGATAATTGTTGCCTTTGCCATTTAGTAAAAGCCAGGAATGAATTTTTAAAAAAAAAATTATCACACATTTTTCCCTTCTGCTTCTCCAGGAAAGATTTCAAATTTGTTAAAGAAAGAACTCATCATAGAACATTGGGGAAAAAACCTAGAGTGAAGAGTGAGCTTCATAAGAAGCCAAATTTATCAAGCTGTGCTAACATTAGCACACTAGTACTTGTTTTTGTGGATCTCTATTATTTCCTGACATATAACAAAACCAGCATGTTTAGTATAATTCTGGAGAACAAAAGCAGGAAGCCGCAAAGTTTTATTTGTACTGGTGACTATTCCTTAAAGAGGATGATGTCTCTGATTTATATTTTGTTTTCCCCCCAAAATACTCTGGTACATGGAGAGCAATTATTATTAGTTCTTTTACTATCACTATTCTATCAATACTACTGTTCTTTTTAGTAACTAATCTATTAGTATCCCCCAAATAGTTTTTCTAAATATTTATATAAGTAGAACCAATAAATAAAAAACTGGAAATTCAACAAATTAGATTTTTTAAACATATATTGATTATACTAATAATCTTTTAAACTTTCAATTTCTATATAATATAGACAATGCTTTAATCATTTTTATATGTAGGCAACAAACAAAACAATTATCATATATTAAAAAGTAATATCAACTTTTACATTTTTTCTTTATTTTCTCTATATTTTTCCTCATATTAATTTTCATCTATTGAGAAAGTTGGATTTATTAAAATCTAGAGCAATTCTTACTTTATCTCTTACTCTATCCCACATATAAGCCTTAGGATTTAATTTTTTTCAATTCCTCGTATCTTACTAGAGTTCTTACTAATTTTAAAATAAGTTTTAAGCTAAAAGGTTTAGTTTTATTTTTAAAGCAAAACTATGGAGGATTCTATCCACTAGACATATTTTTATAATCTATCCAATTATCCATTTTTTCATTATCAATTTTTTCATCTTTTCTGTCAAATTAGATAATTTTATTATTCTACTGAGTTTGTCTATAATTCAAGATAGTTTTTCTTATCTTTTTGTTTTCATTTTTGTTTTTTCTGTGCTCCTAGGGGACTCCTTTACACATGCATAATTTAGCTATAAGTCATATATGTGATTTATATCAATAAACTATTTCATTATATTGTCATTATAAAAACCTTAAACTTCATTAGAACATGGCAATGACCGCGTGTCCTAGGAAAGAAACTGTTTCAAGTCTGCTAGTATAAGCTACGTAAGTTCCCTTGGTCTCCTAAATATATATGGCACGGTTAAACCATAGTAAAAATCTAATACTGAGAACTCAAATGAGTAAAGTATCATTATCAGAAACAGAAATCCAAAGACACCAAAAAATAAAAAAATAACTGAATAACTTCTCAACTGAAAAGAAAAACATGATCTCATTAGAATTGATTTCACTAGTCGGAGATCACTCTATACCAGGAAACCCAAGGGAAGAATTGGATAAATCATCCTTGCTGTGATGTTGCAGACTGGAGTGTGAGGGCTCACCAAGCCCTGGAGATGTGCAGCTTCACTTATTCTAGAAGATACATTGATTAGGTTTATAGTGGACATGAAGTGCTCTTCTTTTTGAGACAATTCCAAAGAAAAAGATTTTTAAGTAGCATCACAAGCTAGAATAGAAATTAATAAGGTATAATCAATAGGCTATCTTTTTTTTTTTTTGCGGTACCAGGGATTGAACGCAGGCACGTTCTACCTCCACGCTACACCCCCGGCCCTATTTTTTATACTTTATTTTGAAACCGGGTCTCAGGAAGTTTTGGAGGGCCTCACTAAGGACAGAGAGAGAGAGAGAGAGAGAGAGAGAGAGAGAGCTGAGGCTGGCTGCGAACCCGGATCCTCCGGTCTCTGCCTCCCAAAGTACTGGGATTACAAGTGTGCGCCACCACGCCCGGCTCAATAGGCTATCTTCTAAAAACAGCTTTGACTTGCATACAAATAGTCTCATATACATATACCAGGTATTAAGGCTTTGACTTTGGGAAAAGACAGACTACCTGCCTTTAATGTCAGGCATAGATAAATTTGTCCTAGATTCTGACTATAAATACTAAAAAAGAAAATTAGAAATGGAATATCATGATGTTAAGAGCTGACAGATCCTCCAGAGGGAAGCCAAGCAGAGCTCTTCAAAGGGGCCTGGGTCGCAGGAAGGATGTCACCTAAGAGCTGCAAGTGTCAGACAGACGCGTCAGCAGGGTATTCTTATAATTCTGGATTTTTAATCATATTCCCCGTAATTTTCTCCAAAGATACAGTTTATGAAGTTTGTACGTCTGAATTTGAATTGCATTGTCTCCATAAACAACACTTTGTAATTGAATATATTTTCTGCATAGATGCTGAGGTACCTGTTAGAGAAAAATATGGTAATTGTTTGATATTACTTATTTTCTTTCTGTATCAAAATGTGTAAACATTTCAGCTGAAATACTTTTGGAGGCAACATCCTTTTGCATTCATTCAGGATATTTTTCTTCAGAAAAGATCACACCACATTTAGATACTGCATAATACTTACCTTAATTTCATTATATTCCACTATTAATGAATTTATTTTAAGAAAATAAAAAGAAGCCGGGCGTGGTGGCGCATGTTTGTAATCCCAGTACTTTGGGAGGCGGAGAGCGGAGGATCCAGGTTCACGGCCAGCCTCAGCTCTCTCTCTCTCTCTCTCTCTCTCTCCCTGTCTCTCTCTCTCTCTCTATCTAGTGAGGCCCTCCACAACTTCGTGAGACCCGGTTTCAAAATAAAGTATAAAAAAATAGGGCTGGGGGTATAGCATGGAGGTAGAACGCCCCTGCGTTCAATCCCCAGTACCGCAAAAAAAAAAAAAAAAGAAAAGAAAGAGAAGTATAACAGGTTCAGCCCACAAATTAATGTGTTCTAAAGAACAAAAATGAAATTTCAAATTCAATCTTATGCACTGTTATGGACCACATGTTTATGTATGTCAAAATATGTATGCTGAAACCTAAACCCCTAGCACGATACTATTAGGATATGGGGTCTTTGGGACATAATTAGGTTATGAAAATAGAGTTCTCGTGATGGGGTTAATGCTGATACAAAGATGTCCATCTGCAAAATAATAGTGCCCTCATCGGACACCAAATCTCTTGGTGCCTTGATCTTGGACCTTCTGGTCTCCAGAAGTACGAGTTTAGAATTTAGACTTACAAAAATAGTTTAATAGGTCATTATAGAAAACATAATTTACAAATAATATGTTAAGGGTTTAAATTCCCTTTATTTTTATTTTTTTAAATTTTTTCATCAGGCAGTACACTTTATTGACATTTACTTTCCCCCAAAGCTTTTCCTTATTGGGTAGGTAATGAAAAAACTGAGGGGCACCGGGGAATGTCCAGGTAAAAGTGAAAGGCACACCTTGAATGTGTTAGGATGGGTTGGAAAGAGGTTGGTCTGATATTGACAGGCCTGCTATTTCAGAGGCCCGGGAACTTTGTGCCCAAGAAATATGCACTCATTTGACCAAATCCTCACCATGTTACTCGGACCCAGGCCTTCTACTGGTCGTCCCACCAGCATGTCTGGGACCTGGCTGCTGCAGCTAGGGAGATAAATGTTCCCATAATGCCAGCAGAAGGTGAGAAAAATGTACTATAAAGCTATAAAGCAAAATTTTTTTTTTTTTGCGGTACCGGGGATTGAACGCAGGGGCTTTCTACCTCCGCGCTACGCCCCCAGCCCTATTTTTTATACTTTATTTTGAAACCGGGTCTCACGAAGTTGTGGAGGGCCTCGCTAAGGAGAGAGAGAGAGAGAGAGAGAGAGAGAGAGAGAGAGAGAGAGAAAGAGAGCTGAGGCTGGCCTGGCCGCGAACCCGGATCCTCCGGTCTCTGCCTCCCAAAGTACTGGGATTACAAGCGTGCGCCACCACGCCCGGCTATAAAGTGAATTTAACTTAAGTGATCTTTAAAAATTCTTTTGTGTATACATAAAATAAAATATCATTTTCTACTACAGTTTCTGTTTTGATTGGTAGAAAAACATTCCTGCTTCTTCAGATATAAATTATGTTGTGCACCAAAATTCCAGGAACATTTGCCCAGAGGCTGAACTTAGTAAGAACAATGTTTATACCATGATATTTTGCTCTCCAAAATTTGTATTAATGTAATAGTTTCCTATTCAACAGTGAGCACCTTAATTAAATTTAAAATATCAGTTAAAAAATGTCAGATGTTTCTGAATGAATGGACTTCCAAAATCTTCTCTTGGATTTGTAAGTTGGATGAAGTAAAGGATCCATTATGGGAGTAACTGTGCTTCAGTCAGAGGCATGTGATGACACTGATTTATTGGCATCATGTCACTGTTTGCAAAGTTCTTCTGTTAATGGATCTAACACATCAACAGCTATCATCACACTACTCATGAGTGCAAACACACACACATAAACACACACACACACACACACACACACAAATGTGGTATTAAAATGAGCCAAATTCATTTAGCAGAGTAGTCATCTGATATAATTAAAAAGTCATGTTTTCCACGGTATTATGTAAATGAACCTTCTGCAAATGCCCCTGTTCAATTTCCACTTTCCAGCACAGTTTTTTAAATACTTACTATCTTGTAAAATAGATGTGATGCTTTTTCAGCTAATTTGTGTCTTCTAGTTTTCAAGTGGTTAGTGATGTCACCACAACAGCACCCAGGGTAGATGCTAAATGCCAAGAAATATTTTGGATCAGTTATCTATAGTTACCATCAACTTGAGATCCTGAAATTCAGCATCTAATTTCTCATTAAACATGCACTTTTATTGAACTCATTGCTACTGAGAAAGTTTACTGCAAAATTATATAATATAACTAATGATATCCTATAGGACAAGGGCATTAATTACAAATTTAAATGGTATAAAGTGTGTTTAATGTGAAGATTTTTTCTTTCCTCTCTCTCATTTAAAGTTTTCATATGGCATGCAATAAAAATAAATAATTTCCTTCAAAGTAAAGCAATTATTTTGCCATAAAGTCTTTTTCACACATTTAAAACTCAAAGATTAGCAATAAAACAATAAAGTATTCCTTTTCAGTAATACAAACTATAAGCAAATTAAACAGAAAAAGACTATCACACTGGGAGAAAATATTCCAGCAACCAAACATGACAAATATAAATATTTTAAGATATAATTAACTCCCAATTAGCAAAAGAAAATAAGAAATTTAAGAGAAAATTAGAAAAAAGAATGCATAGGTGATACACAGAATGTTTGTGAGTGCAGGCAAATAAGTCCAATCGCTTTAGTAGTTAGAGAAATGCAAACTTCAGCAATGAGATACCATTTTATACTCTATTAATCAAGATGAGTAGATGCTAGCACTATATGGGATAGGGAAGGGTGTTATAGTTACTCAGTTTCTATTAGAGAGAAATGATTAAGTAAAATGTGGCAAGTCATCCTTTGCAATACAATGCTACAGTTTGGTGAACCCTGATAGTGAAACATGGATTGATCATAAAAATTTTTGATTAATTGTTTAAAGAAGGAAATAGCCTATATATAACATAATACAAGTTATTTAAATAAGATATATACATTCACTATACCAATTATATTTTTCAAAAAATCTCACATCCAAGGGCATAAACAAACACATTAGATAGAGTAGGTTCCCATGAGAGGAGAGAGAAGGGAGGGCAGACTGGAGGCAGAGGGGAGTAAGACGAGAGTATGACAGACCAAACAAACTTAAGTAAATGCAAAGTGCCACGGTGCAGTATAAGGTAACTAGAGCAGGTCTTACACACAGTCATGAGAAAGCATGCCACAATCTGAAGAGGAAAATTGACTTTAGTCTCATGTCTGCTCCTACCGTCCAAAACAAAATGCACACACACATACACAACGTATCTGGACTACAGAATATCACAATCTATAATACATTCCCAAACTTACTGGCTTACTGCTCCCTTTTCAGAAATAAAAATTAGTCAACCTTCCCCCAGGTGCTTCCACCCCCTTATTTTTATGTAGAGCCCCCCCAGTTGTTCTATCTGAGGCTACTACCATCCAGTCCCCATGGATCTTTCCACTGCACCCCCAACCCGCAGGGGGCGGTATCTCCCTTTGGGAATCTATGAAAATAAAGCAATAGTAAGAGAGAACTATACTTCCAGCAAGTTATGCATAGGAAAGGGGGTCAAATATAGAAATCATGGGCTTTATAACTTTGTAAAACAGAAGTTAGGCTCTCCCAAATAGTAAAAATGAGAACAGTTCCTATGGACTGCAGGGATCTTTGAGTGCCTAATGTGTTCTTTCTCTTCCCATATACAATGCAATCATGAACGCAATGTGGAATATTATGTATGATTGAAAAGTGTGTTGAGAAACATGAAAGGATCACGAGTTTGATGAAGTGGATTTGGGGATATTAGATACAGAGGAAGCTGAGCAGCCTAAGAAAGCCAGGAATTGAAAAGCAGAAATCACAGGAAGGCCTTTGAAAAGCCCTTGGCTACAAGACTGACATTTTAGTCCAATTAGCCTAAGTGTTTGAGAAAGAGGAATATCCCAGGGACATTTATGTTATCTAAGGGCAAGAGAAGCCAGTATTTTAGGCATTTAAGCTTCTTGTTTCTGAAATTTAGAAATATAAAGATTCCTGTAAGTGAATGGGGAAAAAGCTATATTTTTGTAAGCACATGATGTTAAATTGAAGAACTGACTAGAGATTTTTTTTATCTAGACCACGCAACCTCCCTTTTATTATTGCCTTTCTTGGATTTAATTTTATGTATTTCAAGTGCATTGAATGAACAAATGCCTATTTTATGTATGCACTTATTTATTATTTTGTGTACTATTATTTTACAGGATAAGTTTTTCCTGAATTAAAATGAATTGATGTTTGCTAATTCATTTCCATTCTTTGAAAGTTAGTCCTATGCTAATAAGGGGTAGAAGTCTATCCTGCATTAATTTATTTTCCAATTGTCTTATAAAAAAGTTTTTCATGTTCTAATATAACAATAGCAGCCTGATTGCAAAATAAAACAGTTATGTAGTAGGATCTTATATGAATTTCATTTGCTTTTTAAATAAGGACCATGCTAGTAGAAAGAAATGAATAATAATATGCACTTAGAAGTACTATTTTTCATTCACATGCAAGTTATTTGATAATAGGGGATATTTAAAATTACATTTATAATCATAAACATTCTGGAAAGTGTCAATTGAATACAAAGGAATGCTTAATTGAAATTTATAGAAGTTAGCCCCATATTCCTTAGCAAGCTTGGAATATTTTACTTACATATTATGGATTATATATTATTTAGAAATTTCTTTAGTAGTTTTAAAGAAATGAATTATCAACCTTAACAGAAAATGGTCTATATATGGAGCTCTGACATATGAATTTTATATACTTGAGAGCATAGATTACTTATCTGAAAGCCATTCAGAAACCCTTGTTTGTTCTATGACTGCCTCTGAAAAATCTACATACAAATACATACACTATCCAGAAGTTCCCGAAATTATTTGGCTTATTGCCCCCTTTTCAGAAAAAAAAAACACTCAGGACCCCCATGGAAATATACCTTTAAACAAATAAACAGAAAGATGCAGTGACAAGTTTGTGTTCTTTTATGTATCTCTATTTCCTTTCAGAACCCCCGCAGAGGGTAATATCACACACTTTGGGAATTTATGAAGTCATCAACCATTCAAATGGCAATAGAGTAAACTAAGGTATCATTGGTTTCTGCTTTTCCTTATTTTCTTCTTGATACCTCAGTTTACTCTATTGCTGTAATTTACTGAGTTGGATGATTAGTTCATTCACATTACCTGTTGCTTTTGGATGTGTTTAAATATCCTTCTAGCTTTTGCTTCAGCTCTGCCCCCCACCCCGTTTTTGTATTGAGATCAGGTATTTTGTTTTTGTTTGCTTTCTTTTTCTTTTCTTTTACTCTTTTCTTTCTTTCTTTCTTTTTATTTATTTATTTATTTTTTTCTGAAACCGGTCCTTGTGCTGTTCCCCGGGTTGGTCTTGAACTCCTGGGCTCAAGCAATTCTTCTGCCTCGGCCTGTCAAGTAGCAGGGGTTACCGGTACACACCACTATGCCCAGCTTACCTTCCAAATACTGATAAATTGTGTTCAATATCATTCACTTCTGATTAATTTGTAATATCTCAATATTTCCTCTTTAATTCGGAGAATATTCATTGTATTTGATTTTTCACTCCAGAGTTGGGGGAAATAGCTATTCTTTTGCTATAACTACAATTTATGTAATATTGCACATAGTATTTGAAACTAATTTTCCAATATTATTGGTGTTTGAGATAAACATCCTCAATATTATTGAACATTATATATTTGCATAAATAGGAGAATTTTATATTCTATTTTTCAGAGGCAAAGTTATTTATAATGTGCTTGTGTTATTTTGAATTTGTTAATGGTGTTAAGTATGCATTTTATATTTTGTTCAACTTTCATAATTTATATATCCACATCTGAGAGAACTCTTCACAATTTCTATATATAACTAACTGTTGAGCTCTTTTGAATTTCCATTTTTCTTACAATTTTCTGATATTTTGCTCTATAGGCCTTACAGTCATTATGCGAGGTATATAAATATGTGATTTTCACTTTTTTAGTATTTTTTTCCTCTTACTTCATGTAGCATCCCTCCTTAATCAGGTGATATTTGTGTCATAAAATTGATTGCCTTAAAATATTAAAATTTATACATCAAAACTCTTTAGATTTATATCTCTGCAATATCCATTTCCATCCCTTTATTTGCAATCTTTTCCTAACGCTTTCCTGTGACATTTTAAGTAATATATTGCCTGAGCTGGCAAAGGTGATGAACACCCAGAGGGGATGACTACATTCAGTGTACTCTCTACTGCCCCTTCCAATAAATTTTGTGTAATGGGTCTTAGATTGAAGAGCCACCGGTTTTATCATCTGTACATCGATCTTGGCATTGCTGTTTTTCAAGATTATAGCTGTCTCCCTTAGCAAGAGTGAGCTACTTCTGTGCATAGAAGAGCTAAAATATAATGGAATTCTTGAAGGAAGTCTAGTAAACCTCTATGTACCTGTTGAGATCGCCCCACTGAAACAATGTTCAGGTGTGGACTTCGGCCTGTGTTGGGTGGACACTGCTATTTTCTGTGCTCTGGCAATGAAGAATACAAAGAGCTTCTTAGGGTATAGTGGTAGAGAAAAATGGTAACAAATAGCTCTCATTTGATGTATTTCTGATATGTGATACGTGATGGTGTTCTCTGAGATGAATTTTGACATACAAATATAAAAAGACTCTTGTTATCATTTTTTTCTGGCACAGACATTAAAATAATTAAAAAGTTCTCTGCCAGATGTATTTTATTTGAAAGAAGAAAACATAACATTGAAGGGAATCAGAATCTTGTAATAACTAATTATTCCTATTAAAGTGCTGCTCCCTTTTATTTTCCCAGAAAATAATGCCATCTATGAGTGCTCCAAAGAGAGGGAACAAAAGGGCGGGGACGTTGTTCAAACTTCCACCTGGGTTTTACTGATGGAAGGTTTCTGTACACTATTGCAAGGTATGTTCTTTCTCACGAGAAGTTACCAAGCAATACTTTAGATCTGAGAAGGCATACTGAATTTAGTTATGTACTATTTAACATTGTACAGCTCTTGGCCTGTGTTTGATGTAGTTCTGTGTCCTTAGAGGATTGTGCAGAACCCAGCTTCATTCCTACGCAGGACTCATCACAGCTGTGCTAGCAGAGGGGAGCCAGTGGCCCACACACTGTCTGTTCTTTTGGAAACATCATTCCAAAAGAAGTTTTTTTTTTCTTAGTCCATGTATTGAAAGGTTTGCCAATTATCTCATTAAATTAAGCCTATGGTACCTTATCAGAACCCTATTTCATTTACAAATAAATTAAGTATATTCTTACAATATATCCATTGTGATATACTGACTTTACTAAACTAGGGTTTAGGATGCAAAAAGTCTAAAATCTCCCTTGGAATTTGTATTTTAATTTATATTCAATATTCTTCCCCAAAATATTCAGAAAGTGGGAAATTATTCTTATAGGTAATCTGTAATCATCATGTATTTTCTCACACTATGTTGATGGAAGGAAGTTGGGGAACAAAAAATGCCCATAAGAAAACCCCTATGTTTCAACTTGAGGACATGGAGGACCAAAGTATATTATAGTCCTGGAAAAAAATTGAACTTGGTACTTAGGTAGAATTCTATAAAATCTCTCATTCTGAAAGATGTTATAACATCTTCTAGAAATTCTTTGTTCATTTTCTAGGCTTGTACATTTAATTTTGTCAATAAATTCCAATTTGTAGCCGGGCGTGGTGACGCACGCTTTTAATCCCAGTACTTTGGGAGGCGGAGACCGGAGGATCCAGGTTCACGGCCAGCCTCAGCTCTCTCTGTCTCTCTCTCTCTACTTAGTGAGGCCCTCCGCAACTTCATGAGACCCAGTTTCAAAATAAAGGATAAAAAAATAGGGCCGGGGGTGTAGCACGGAGGTAGAACACCCCTGCGTTCAATCCCCAGTACTGCAAAAAATAAATAAATAAATAAATTCCAATTTGTGATGATGCTTTCTGGATGAGACTTATACTAACTAAGCACAAAAAAACAGGACAAAACATGAAAAGCCGGTCTATTGATATATAGATAAAATATCACTAAGATTAGAGAAGGGACAAGAGACATAGTCCTTTTCATAATTACAAATATAAACTGAATGCCTCTGTTGAGTCCAGCAATATTCTAGTTGTTTCACAACATAAAATCAATATACTCAAGTTCTTTTCATAGTATAATAAAATAAATATTATATTCATGGAAACATATGGCGATGAATAATATTCAAATAATTAAAGTGAGTGCTATGAAAAGAAGTGATTGATGGCTAACTTAAATCACATTGTGAGAAGGTCATTTTAATTTGAGGTGTGAAGGATCTCATTATAAACAGTCATTAGGTCACACATGATAGGAAAGGTTATGTTTATGAAAAAATGCTAAAATGGAAACATCTTAACATATTTTTGAAACTAGAAATGTCCAGTGGTATTAAGGCACAATCAGTAAGGCAGAGAGATGTAAGCAAAATAAAATAACATGGACCCTCACTACAATAAGCCCTTTAGATATTTTTCCTAAGTGCAGTGGGAAAATTTTGGAGAAGCTGTGTATGTGTGTGATTTGTTAATTTAAATTGTTTAAATACTTTTATTGGTGCATTGTAATTATACATCATAGTCGGGTTCAAAGTTATATAAACAGACATGCACACAGGTCTTGCTGTGTTTCCCTTCAGGTCCCACCCTGCTACTCACCCCTCCCCAGGCATAATAATGAGATTGGTAGTGATACCTTCATACATGGGCACAGCATAACGTGAATTGTTTCTATCATGAGTTGTTCCCTTCCCCATCTTCCTCCCTTCCCCTTCCCCTTCCACTATTCTACTGGTTACTCTCTTCAATTATCTCTAGTCCCCGTCATTTTCCATTTTCTCTCTAGTTTCTACATATGAGAGAAAACATTCGACCCTTCACTTTCTGAGACTGACCTCTCTTGGCATAATATTCTCTTGTTCCATCCATTTTCCTGCAAATGACATCACTTTGTTCTTCTTTATGGCTGAGTAAAATTCCATTGTGTGTATATACCAAATTTCTGTTATCCATTCATCTGTTGACAGAGACCGACTTTGGTTCCATAATTTGGCTATTATGAATTGTGCTGCTACAAACATTGATATGCATGTATTAAAGTAGGAAGGTGCCAGAATAATGAATGCTTAAAAAAAAAAGACAATCTTAACTGTTGTATGGATTTGAATAAGAGCAAAAAAAAAAAAAAAAAAGAGGTAAGAGAAACAGGTAGGAGACTTGTGGTATTCCCAAACAGATAACTGCAAGTTGGTCTAGCAAATTGAAGGAGATAAGAAGAATTCAATTCAGAATTACTTTTCACAGAAGACATTTAAAGATACGTAGACTAGAAGATGCACGTCTATGAGTTAATATAATTTCAAATGCAAATAATAAAATAGCTAGCTGAAAGAGACAATTTCTATAATAAATATGAAACAAGAGATTTTCAGATTTAGAATCCTGGGTTGTTCTGTCATTTTACATCTGCAAATGTCTAAATTATTGGTTTGGTTGTTAGGTGTATTCCTTCGTGGTCCATCACACATATACATAACAATCTACAGATCATAGGAAGAGGATAATCTCTTTTCTCCTCATATGCTTCTCTTTGCATGGAAAAAAATTTTTTTTCCATGAACCTCCAGTAAATACTTTCTTTTAGAGCTCAATGGCCATGACTGAAACTCATATACATGTTCCGAAATGACAAGGAGGCAGAAGCAAGTCTGGCGCTAGCATTTTTTGGCTTCTCTTGTGGGAGGTGGACTCGGCATGACAGGGTACAGGAGAAGGTGCAATTATTGGGTGGGTAACCATTAATAACAGAAACAGAGTGTGAGGGAAGGTAGAGTTAAGAACACGCTGTAGATGTTTTCATTAACAAAGATGATAGTGGTGTGACTTCTAGAAATGGGGAAGGCTAGAGAAAGAGCTCACCTCACATAAGAGAAAAATTCTTTGAAGCCTGCTAGCTATACATATGAAGATTTTATGTAGGCAGTTATGTATATTAGACTTGAGTCTGTTAGAGATGTCAAGTCTGGAGATAGTATTTTATTTATTTTTTTGCGGTACCAGGGATTGAACCCAGGGGTGTTCTACCTCTGCGCTACAGCCCCGGCCCTATTTTTTTTTTTAATACTTTATTTTGAAACCAGGTCTCACAGTTGCGAAGGGCCTCACTAGGTAGAGAGAGAGAGACAGGGAGAGAGAGAGAGAGAGAGAGCGAGCTGAGGCTGGCCGCGAACTCGGATCCTCCAGTCTCTGCCTCCCAAAGTACTGGGATTACAAGCGTGCGCCACCATGCCCGGCTTGGAGATAGTATTTAAAACACAGGACTATGGGTACCACCAAGCTAAGGTGTGTGATTTAAGAGGTCTCATGTCAGACCCCAGATATATTACATTTACAAATCAAACAGAGGAAAGGTATTCAGAAAGGATATTGAGGAGCCCTGCCATGGCCAATTGCATGCTGTAGAGCGCCTCAAATAAGAGCTAAATGTTGATAGTCATTTCTAATAAATTTACTTTAGTACTTCTGAATGCTTACAATCTCTTTTCTTTATTGCTTGCTAAAGAATATTTCATTTTATTTTATTCTTTCTTTGTAGAGTGACTTCGAAAACAGTTCTTATAAAACATAACTAGAGAAATGAATACTTAGGGAATCATTGCCATCTGCATCAGTTAGGATTAGATTTGAGAACATGTAACAGAAAACCCCCAGTGTAACTGTGGCTTAGACAAGACATATGTGCAGGGCGTTGTATGTGAAGTCATGTCTCTACCTGTAAGTAAACACAGGTAGCTCAGAGTTGATCTGATGACTCAAATAATATCAAGTCCTAAGTTTCTCCTGCCATCCTTAGGGAGCTACCTCATGGTTCAAAAGGGGAATAATGGAAAGAAAGGAGCATGTTTTAAAAACACTTACACTTGTTTTATGAACCACTGGCCAGAAGCTTAATTACCATCATGCTTCCTTTTACCAGAAAGGAAAGTTGGGAATTTGATGGTGAGAAACAATTAGCCATCCCTCCTGCTCTACCTAAGGCAGCTCCCTGAATTACCTTGAGGTAGGTGCCACATTACGCTTCTCACATGGGAATCTGAAGTGTTAGGTTAGTATGATCAAAGTTTTTTATCTGCAAGTCAGAGATGAAAAATGCTAACCTCTCCAGCTTATATGCTCACCTCAAAAAACATTCGCTCTATATTATATAGCAGTGAGACTTAGCTGATCATGGAATCTCATTCAGCTACATAATTGAAAAAATGTTTGCATAATGTTCAACATCAAATGCTATCCTGCAAAACATATAGACTACTAGACATTAACCTCCCCTTGGCTCCACATCAGGACTTCTGTCATTTAGGGAACAAAAGCTCTTTATGTCAATGTAAGGCTAAAAATAAGGATGCGAATATTCCAAATAAACTATCCCCATATCTACCAACAAAAGAAGAAAAAATATGTTTAGTATCAGTGAAATATTATGTATTAACTGATTCAATATGAATAGATGTGGCACAATTGTATATAATTCATAGACAGATACTTTGCTTATTAAATGGTGAAATGAGGAATTAGTTAACAATCCAGGCAAATAATATATATAATAATATATGTGTGTATGTGTTTATATATGATGAAACTTTGATTACAATCTGATTTAAGCTATATCTATAGAGAAAGAATTCAACAGGAACATTATGATCATGCTTGGATAGAACAGAGTCTTGTTTTTAGCCTACCATCAATCCTCTGATTATTTGACTGTTGAAAAAGAGAAAAATATAAAATTTTAAAGTTTTTTTGTGTGTGCCAGAATTGACTCTATCTGTATACTGAAAATAAAGAGAGAAAATTCAATGTTGTTGGTTCAGAAAGATTCAGCTTTCATTGTGCCAGGACATTCCCACGAGTAACTTCTGTAAAAGGTGGAGGTGTTCTACGAGCAAACATTTATGTTTTCTAAAACTACTATAGAACTGAGAATTTGGATGCCACAGTAGGCAAAGGATAGGGATTCTTTAAAAAGAACAGTGTGGCCGGGCGTAGTGGCGCACGCTTGTAATCCCAGTACTTTGGGAGGCAGAGACCGGAGGATCCAGGTTCGCGGCCAGCCTCAGCTCTCTCTGTCTCTCTCTCTCTACTTAGTGAGGCCCTCCGCAACTTCGTGAGACCCGGTTTCAAAATAAAGAATAAAAAAATAGGGCCGGGGGTGTAGCACGGAGGTAGAATGCCCCTGCGTTCAATCCCCAGTACTGCAAAAAAAAAAAAAAAAAAGAACAGTGTGCCCCCTCACAAAAAAGGAAATTTTTAAATTTCTCAGGAGGTCTGATTCTGATGCCAGAGAAGAAATATAAAACAATGTAGAAGTGTGAATTCTCACATTCCCTGTTACCAATGCATTTCTTTTCCTATATTCTAAGAATTTATTTTCCCCCAAATAACAATAATAATAATCAAAGCACGCCTAATATACACATCTCTAGAAGAAGAAGAAAAAGACTCCTGCATTTTAACTATGCATATCTTTTTAAGCCATGTATTTAAAATGCAGTATTTTTCCAACTGAGAGCTGATATGCATCTGTTTATGGTTTTAATTGCTTTGTACATTCAAGCTTCATGAAATATACCTTTTCTCTTAAAATTATACAGAGAGAGAATCTCTTTCTGGGTTAAATGCAGCAGTCCTTTCTTGATGTACTGTGGTAAATGGGCCAGTGAGACTATGACAGGAGTATTTACTTCCTTGAATCAGAGTCCCCTGCTGTTCAGAGATCAAATGTAAATAGGGACTCTGGGGCTCAGGCCTTGGAGCTGCATTTTTAGTCCTTTTTTGAACAGGAGTTCTATTACTGCTGCCACACTTTCACATGCCTGAGCAAAATCATCAAAGCTCTTAGACTCTGACCCTCAGAAAATTTCTTGAAATATTTCTAGGCAAAGGTATTCAGCTGCAAATTAGGCCTCCATTGTTTCTGAATATGTTCTCTGCGATGTTTTAACTTCTATAACCCTTAGAAGGCATACACTTCAAAAGAGAATCTTTACATATTTTTCATTTTAAATTCACACACACAAAGAGCCAGCATTGCAAGTGGTTAGTGACCTCCTGCCCTTCATCTATCGATTATGTTTCATAATTTATTTTCTCTCTCTTAAGTATCCTCCAGCTAAATTCACCTTTCCTCACCCCAAAACTATTTTTGTTCAGTAAGTGGCCTTGATATTATTTCTTATAGGCATGAAGACTCATCATCTCCATGGATTTCGTGTGTGTGTCTGTAAAGGAAAAGACTCTCAAGTGTGTTTTATTTTCTCCATTTCATTATTAATGAATATGTGTGACTACTTTTAAGATACAACAAAATAAGTCTCATTATATTTGTGCATTTTAGACAAATACTTTCACATAACAATGAAACACATTAAGTATAATTGTTATGACAGTAATGTTATGTGATAGTTATGAGAAATAAAGTTTTTTTTTCCTATTGCATAGGATGTACATACACAAATATATCAAAGTCAACTACTATGCTGAGCATGAGAAGGAGGGAAGGGGGAGGGAATAGGGGTGGGAATTGGGGGAGGGCTAATTGACCGATGTGTGCATGTATACTTCTATCACCCTGAAAACCCATCAAGATGTATGATTATAATACACCAGTAAAATATATATATTTTACAGTAATATATATATATATATTTTGTATATATATATATATATATATATACAAAAAAAGAAACATGGAACCCAGTGTATATTTAATGCTTGCTTGGATAGAGAAGTGGATCCTTGTAGAGAAGTATGACTAGATAAAACTTATGACCTGATGGTAATAAAGTGGGGAGCACTTAAAAAAAAAGAAATAGCAAACATGTCCAGTCTCAAAATATTTAGTTTGAATCCTATCTTTATTGTTGGCCAACAAAGCAAGTTGGCCAAAATTGTGAGACACCATTTGGACATGTGAAGCTGTGCTACATGATTTTGCAAGTTTTACAGGAATGACTTCTGCAGCTCTCCTTGTTCTTAGCAGCACCAGCTCCTCTCCAACTCCAAGTGATGACTAAAATGACACTCAGTAGGAAAGGTCATTTCCTAGAAAAAATATGACAGAGTAGCCCTCTCGTATGCCCTTGATATTCTTGATCACACATTATATATTTCCTTTTAGTATGTATCACACTTTATACTGATTTTCATTTACATAATTACCTACTCTGTCTCTCTCATAGCAATGTAAATTTCCTTCAGTAAAGTACCTTGTTTTATTACTATCACTTATTATTTATTATTATTAATATTTTTGATCATTCACCACTATATCCTCAAACTTAAGGAGTGCCGAGTTATTAAGGGTCCTTGTAAATATTTGCTGAAAATCAGAAAAAAAAGCTACAAAGGAAGAAAAGAAAGAAAGAAGTATAGTTCTATAGTTTGTTTTCTTTCCCTTATATTTGTTATAAGATATAGTGGACTGAATGGTGGTCTCCAAAGATTTCGGGTTCTAATCCCTGGAAAATGTGCATACCACATTTTACCATGGGTAAAATTTTTGAAGATGTGATTAAGATAAGACTGAAAATAAGACGGGCGTGGTGTCGCACTCTTGTAATCCCAGTACTTGGGAGGCAGAAACTGGAAGATCCAGGTTCAGGGCCAGCCTCAGCTACTTAGTGAGGCCCTCCGCAACTTAGTGAGACCCAGTTTCAAAATAAAGTATAAAAAATAGGGCCGGGGGTGTAGCTCGGAGGTAGAATGCTCCTGGGTTCAGTCCCTGGTACCACAACAAAAAAGAGATAAGACTGAAAATGTAAAGTTGTCCTGGATGTTTTACTGGGCCCTAATGTTATCACAAGTATCTTCCTAAGAGAGGCAGAGGCAGATACACAGAGGAGGAGGTGAGGTGAAAATACAGAGCAGAGTGACATGGCTACAGGCCAAGGAATGAGAAGAAAAGAACAGATTCTCCCCTGTCACCTTCAGAAGGAGTGTGGCCTTGTCAACACATGGATTTGGGTCTAATGAAATTAATTTTGGACTCTCGGCCTACAGAATGTGAGATGATAAACACCTGTGCTCTGGAGTCATCAAGTTTTTGATAATTTGTTACAGTTGCCATAGGAAAAAAATACATGCTATTTTCAAATGTAGAGAAAATAAAACAGTAATTTAACAAATGTGTACTCCTACAAAAATATAAAAAATATGAATATCATATATGCTTCGAAATTTTAAAAACAATAAAAAATTGCAGCATAGCACTCCCTCCCACAACAAACTCTCCAAAAATAGGCACTATCCCAAATTAGGTTTAAATTCTTCTCATCTGTGCTTTCATATTTAAATACCTAAGTACGAGGCCAGCATGGTGGCACATACTTGTAATCCTTATACTTGGGAGGCTGAGACAAAAGGATCACAGGTTCACGGCCAGCCTCAGCAACCTCCTGAGGCCCTCAGCAACTTAGTAAGACCCTGTTTCAAAATAAAACATAAAGCCGGGCGTGGTGGCGCACGCTTGTAATCCCAGTACTTTGGGAGGCAGAGACCGGAGGATCCGGGTTCGCAGCCAGCCTCAGCTCTCGCTCTCTCTCTCTCTTCCTTTCTCTCTCTCTCTACCTAGTGAGGCCCTCCGCAACTTCGTGAAACCTGGTTTCAAAATAAAGTATAAAAAATAGAGCCGGGGATGTAGCACGGAGGTAGAACGCCCCTGGGTTCAATCCCTGGTACCGCAAAAAAAAAAAAAAAATTAAAAAATAAAATAAAACATAAAAATAGGGCTAGGGGTATAGCTTGGGGGCAGAATGCCCTGAGATCAATCCTCAGTACCACACACACAAAAAATATATCAATAAAAATAAATAAATAAATAAATACCTAAGTGTATATTTCTAGATAATCCGTAGTACTGTTTCATTAATTTTAAATGAATGTTAATGTTACAAAAAGCACAAATCATTTATATCACTCTGCAATGTGCCTTAGTCACTAAACCTTGTTTCCAAATTTTCCTCCTAGAGGCCTATAGTTTTAGTGTACTCACTTTAAATGCAATACTATTTTGCATCATATAACCAAGCAACTGTTTATCTATTTTTGATAGGAAATTATCTGGTTTCTAATTTGTTTTAATTATATACAATACAATAACATCTCTGAGCATATTTTCTTTTGCAGAGTTTTGAGATTTTTCTTGAACTAATATTTCTGGACATGGTTTTCTTGACTCTTGGAAAAAAGTCCTATTCAGCTCTATTGACTACTGGCAGATTGCTATACAAAAGATTATACCACTGTGTGATTCACAATGAGTACATAACTATTTCTATTTCCCATATTCTAGACAGAAGCTAGTACTATAACTTTCTTCCATTATGTTAAGTATGAAATAGTAACTCATAGTTTTAAAACTTTTTTGCATTTTCCTGATATTGGGTATTTAAAGAGTTTTCATACCATAAAATTTTGAATTTTCCTGTGTATATCTTTTGGAACTTTGTGTGTATGAGCAGATATATAACTCATTTTCAAGAGTAATTTGTATATTATGAGTAATACTTTTGTTTTATGTTCAAAATGTCTTCTATCAATCTGTTGCTTATCCTTTACTTTTTTATCAGGTTTTTTTTCATACATATGTTTGTGTTTTTATTTTAATGTGAACAAATCTATTGTACAGTTTCTCTATAATGTGTAAAAGCTACCTCTACATATGTTTCAAAACATTACTGTTTAAGTTTTTCATAGTCAGGTCTTGAAACCAATCTGTCTAGAATTATATTGTGACCGTAGTAAGGAAAATGTATTATTTAGTTATTTTCAGATGGTGAGAAAAAATTTCCAGCACAAGGATTTGATTTAATGGAAATCAATGCAATGAGTATTGAAGGTATTTAAAATAAAGCCCATAAAATGTTTTTAAACAAGGGGAAAATGTAGCACCCAAAGTATTTGAATATATTTTGGGTTCTATACTCCAAAGCAATGCTTGGACACTCCAGTCCTCAGTATAAGTTTATCTTCCCTTCTGTTATTGACACAGAGTATAAAGGATCTTAACCTCATTACACATCTTTGTTTGAAGAAAAAAATGAAAAGTTCAACTCTAAGTCAATATTTAAAAGTGACAAGTACCTCTCTTGAATTCTGTACTAATAATAATCCAACCTGCAGGAAAATTATATGCTGGAAGGTGGTTATGGTGGTTTGTAAATGTCAAAAACTTCATAGTAATACCAAAATTTGGTTCATTCAACAGGTCCAAGTACAAGGGGCAGAGCAGAGATTAAGGTCCCTGAACTCTAGAACCAAGCAGAATAAAGGAAGGAAGTAAGATCAATATTAGGTACATTAACAAGACTATTTAGCTAATGATGACAGATCATATAAATAAAATGAAACTAATTGACAGGATAGACAGTGCTGGGGTGGGAATAGGCTCCTTAGATAGGGTGATAAGAGAAGAAATCTCTGAAGAAGTGACAGGAAGCAGACTGCTATGCTAGACATAAGGGAAGAATACTTCAGGCTGAGGGAAGAGCACATGCAAACAATGCACTTGAGTGTGCTTAAACAAGACTGAGAAGGTTAATATGCCTAGAACAGAGGAAACCAGAGGGGCGTGAAGTCGAAGTGTGAATGTGTAAGAAATACTAATTTACTCCAAGTACCGTGTAAAGACTTTGATAGTTTCAAATTAGGATGTGACTTGGTTTTTGGATGATAATAATAAGTGAATATATTACAGGAAGACAAAACCTGAAAGTGACCAGTTAAGAAGTGTGGCAGATTTTAAATTATTCTGAGACAAAATATTGGAGTCCTGGATTAAGGCAAATTATAATAAAAAGAACAAGATATACTTATATTTTATATATTATTTATTTAATATATTCATGTGTGTTTATCACATTTTATGTGTATATATTCTTGAAAACACCTTGCTAATAAATAAAAGAGCAAACTGAAAGGAGAGAAATAAAGCAATCCAGATGGTTTCTTGGTTGGGAGCTTAATAAAAGCGTCGTCAGTGTGTCATTTACTGACGTGTAGAAAATTGGGAGGACACATTTGGTTGGGGTAGTGGTAGGAATTAAGTTCTATTTCTGCAATGATGTGAGATGCCTATTAGATATTCAGGCAATGTATATGAATCATTATTAAGATACATATGTATAGTCATGTGTCACTTAATGATAGGGATGGATTCTGAGAAATGCATTGTTAGGCAATTTTGTTGTTGTGCAAACATCACAGTATACTCACACAAGCTAAGATTGCTCCAGCATCAGTAGGTGATATAATCATATGGGACTATCATTATATGTGGGGTTCATTGTTAGATTAAATGTCATTATATGACATATAACTATACACACACATGCACACACACTCAGTCCTTTTATCCATGGTTTCCATTTGTATAGATTCGAGCAACTATGAACCAAAATATTTTTTTTAATTCCAGAAAGTTCCAAAAAGCAAAATTTGAATTTGCCACCTGCCAAGCACTGTACTAAACCCATGTGAATGATGTGATGTGTAGGCACAGCCTGCTGTGTCCTCTTGCTTTTTCACAGACCCTCGGTTTCTGTCTAACACTGGGTGTTTGAGCATTGCTTACCTCATTTCTTGCTGTGTACTAGTAGTTAAGACTACAATAGTTAACTCTGTACTGACCACATAGACTTTTTCCTTACCATTATTCCCTAAACAATACAGCATACCAACTGTTTATAGATATTTACATCATACTAGGTATTTTAAGCAATCTAAAGATTATTTAAAATATAGGGGAGGATGATAAATTATATGCAAATAGTACATCATTTTACATAGGGATTTCAGTATTCACCGAGTTGGGTATCCATGGGAGGTCCTGGAATCAATCCCCATGGATATTGAGGAATGACTGGATATCTCAAATATCAATAGCTTTTTTAAGAGATATAGATTCTTGGGCCGGGCGTGGTGGTGCACGCTTGTAATCCCAGTACTTTGGGAGGCGGAGACCGGAGGATCCGGGTTCGCGGCCAGCCTCATCTCTCTCTCTCTCTCTCTCTCTCAAAAATAGGGCTGGGGGTGTAGCACGGAGGTAGAACGTCCCTGGGTTCAATCCCCGGTACCGCAAAAAAAAAAGAGATATAGATTCTGTAATTAAAGTTCATATGGAATACAATAGAGTCAGAGTAACCAAAACAATCTTAGAAATAGAAACAAAGTTGTCAGACTCACATGTCCAAATTTCAGAACTTATACAACAAAGCTCTAGAAATCAAGACAGTGCTGTACAGGCATAAGAACAGACATATAGATCAATGAGATAGAACTGAGAGTTTGGAAATAAAAACAAACATCTATGGTTAATTGATTTTTGACAGAGGCACCAAGACCATTCAATAGTAAGAGGATAGCTTCAACAAGTGGTGTTCAGATGATTGGCTACCCATATGCAAAAGAATAAAGTTGGATGCCTACCTCATATCAAATATAAAACTTATCTCTGTATTAAAGACCTAAATATAAGAGGAACATCTATAACAATCCTAGAAGTAAACAAAGGGATAAATCTTTGTGACCTAGGGTTAGGCAATATTTTCTCTAATGTGACACCAAAAACACAAGCAACAAAAGAAAAAGTAGATAAATTGGTCATCGTGAAAATTAAATACTTTTGTGCATCATGAATACTATCAAGATAGTGAAAAACAACTGACAAATGGGTGAAAATATCATCAGAGCACATATGTGATAAGAATTTTTTATGAAGAATATATTAAAAACAGTTACAACTCAACAATTAAAAGACAAATAACCAAATTAAAATGAGCAAATTATCTGAATAGATATCTCATTAAAGAAAATGTACAAGTAGGCAATATGCACATGAAAGATTGCTCAACAACATTTTTCATTAGGGAAATAAAATTAAGTCACAATGAAAAATCACCTCACACTCACTAGGATCATTATATTTAAAAAGATGGGCAATAACAAATGTTAGTGAGGATGTAGAGAAATTCAAACACTTGAATACTATTGATGGTCATAAAAAATATTGTAACTGTTGTAGAAAACAGTCTGGCAGTTGCAGAAAAGGTTAAACATATAGTTTTCATATGACCCAACAATTCTACTCCTGGATATATGATCATGAGTAATAAATACCTGTGTCCACAATAAAACTTGTATGCAAATATCCAGAGGAACATTCTTCATAGAAACTAAAATGTGTAAATGATTCAAATGTCCATCAACTTGTGCATGGATAAATATAATGTGGTATATGCATACAGCAAAATATTATTCATCAATAAAAAAACAATGAACTAATGGTATATGCTACAACACAGATGAACCTTAAAAACATCACCTGATTGAAAGGAGTGAGTCAAAAAAGACTATATATTTTAAGATTGTATTGTATGTAATGTCTAGAATAGACAAGTCTATATACAATGCATGGAATTAGTGGCTGCCAGGAGCTGAGGGGTCATGGATATTGGGATTGACCAAGGATTAATAAGTGGTTTCTTGAAGGAGATAAAAATGCTCTAAAATTAGATTATCATGATATTTGCATAACTCTGTTAATATACTAAAAATAATATTGAAGTGTACACTTTACATAATTGAATTATATGGTATTGTAGTTTGAATATTTAATGTCCCCCAAAGATGGAGTTTCCAGGGTGACACTACTGGGAGGTGCTGTAGCCCTTTAGGAGAAGGGACTCTGTGTGTGTGTGGGTTCCTTAGGTTGTTGGGACTATGTCCCCAGAGGGGACTGTGGAGCCCTGACCCCTTCTTACTCCTCTCTCTGTTTCTCTTTCTGGCTGGTAAAGTGAGTGATTTTGTTCCACCATGATGTGAGTGGTGCCTCACCAGTGGCCAAAAGCAATGTATTTGATCCAACATGGACTAGAATGTGCAGAATTATGAACTAAAATAAACCATTTCTCTTTGTAAGTTAATAACTTCAGTTAGTCCATTACAGTGACAGAAAGCAAACACATAGGGTATGTGAGTTTAACATTAAAGTCATTAAAAACAAAAAGCAAATGAAATCTAAAAAACAAAATTAAATCCTGCAATAAAAAGTCTCTAAAATATTTACATTTATTAGGAACATGACTACATAAAGCCTTTATATATCTTTATATAAGTTATATAAGTATTCACATAAAATATGTAATATAATACCATTTTCAGATACTTTTTTTTATAAAAATCCATATCCATATTTGAAAGCAAAGGCAATGAAAAGGAGGTGAAATAAAAATAAAAAAGTTATAATTCCTGGTTGGCTGGTTTACAAGTGGCCAATTTCTTAGGCCTTCTTCATACATTTCTATACAGAAAACCCTTTGTTTATGAATAATAGATGCATACATGTATACTTAATATCCAAAGGTTAGTATAGCTTAGTAATTAAGAACATAGTTCTCAAACTTAGTTTGGGACAAAGTGCTATCTACCGATTACTAATCTTGACACGGACTTAATCGTTCTAAGCCTTGTTTCCCTCACCAATAAAACAGGACAATAATATAACCTCTTTTTCCTTTAGTGGAGAGGAAGAATATAAAATGTCATAATGTTAACTTTTTTTTTGGTACTAGGGATTGAACCCAAGGGCATTTCATCCCTACATCCCCACCCATTTACTTTTTATGTTTTTATTTTGAAACAGGATTTTGCTAAGTTGCTGAGGCTGGCCTTGAACCTGCAATCCTCCTGTCTCAGCCTCCCACGTACTGGGATTAAAGGCCCTACAACCGCACCTGTCTTACACCATAATATTAAAAACAGATATATGCCAGGCGTGGTGGCGCACGCTTGTAATCCCAGTACTTTGGGAGGCGGAGACCGGAGGATCTGGGTTCGCGGCCAGCCTCAGCTCTCTCTCTCTATCTCCCTGTCTCTCTCTCTCTCTCTCTCTCTCTACTTAGTGAGGCCCTCTGCAACTTCGTGAGACCCGGTTTCAAAATAAAGTATAAAAAATAGGGCCGGGAGTGTAGCGCGGAGGTAGAACGCCCCTGGGTTCAATCCCTGGTACCGCAAAAAAAAAAAAAAACAGATATAGAGAAAGGATAGGCAACATTTGAAGGCTTTCATCTTGCCTGACATGCCAATTTTCCTATTATTTTCAAACTTAGCATGAAGGCCATCTCTAAAGCTTTCTAGTGTAATAAAAATTTTTGTTAATTAACATAGTATGGTCCCTAAGTAGGGTCTCAGTCAAATTAATTGCTATCATCTTTCTTATCAAAGGGACAGCATATCTTTGGACCACCTACCAGTGTGAAAGCACAATCCATTCAGCTCTTGCACATGAGTCAAGCTATGAGGGAGGTCAACACTCTGCCATACACTCTTTGTAATTTTCTTCTAAAATATACAACTTAATCCACTGGGGTAGATACTATGTTCTCTACTTTACACATAAAAAAAAAAGTAAGCAACTTTTCAAATTTACAAAGTAAGTAATTCCTGGGGTCCAAGTTTAAAATAATAAAATCTGCCTGACTCAGCACTTTGACCACAGATCCTAGACTACATTTACATACATTATTGTATCTTTTTAACAGCTCTATTTTTTTGTCTTTCCGTTGAGCTTGAAATTTCAAACAATAAATTTACTTCTTTGAAACAGATATTAAAGCAGAGAATTATCTTGATAACCCTTTTAAAGGTGCATTTTTTTTTTTTGTGGTACCTGGGATGGAACCCAGGGGTGTTCTGCCTTCGAGCTACACCCCCGGCCCTATTTTTTTATACTTTATTTTGAAAACGGGTCTCACAAAGTTGCAGAGGGCCTCACTAAGCAGCTGAGGCTGGCCACGAACCTGGACCCTCCGGTCTCCGCCTCCCAAGTATTGGGATTACAAGAGTGCGCCACCATGCCCGGCTAAAGGTGCATTTTTAAAAAAAATACCTAGTGTTTTTTTTTTTTTTTTCTAAAATGTGATGTAATAATTGCTTTGTAAAGAGGTTTTCTTTAAGGAAAGCAGTATTTTCAGTTCTACCTCATCATCTCTGTTGCAATAGTTGTTTATATTACAGTAGTCACCACCAGTTTCACTTTCCCCAGTTTCAGTTGCCCACAGGAAACCAGTATCAGAAAATATGAAGTGGAAAAATGCCAGATATAACAATTTATTAAACTGTATGCCATTCTGAGAAGTGACATGGAATCGCATGTCTTTCTGCTCTATTCTGCCCAGGACATGAATCATAGCTTTGTCCAGTTTATCCATACTGTATATGTGTGAATTAGCCACTTAGTAGCCCTCTCAGTTTTGAGTTGAACCATTTCCATATCTCAGTGCTTGTGTTTAAGCAATCTTTATTTAATAATGGCCCCAAAGGGAGCATAAGAACAATGATCCTGGCAATTCTATTTGGATATACCAAAGAGAAGCCATACAATACTTACTTTAGGCGAAAATGTGAAAGTTCTTTACTTGAAGGAAAAAAAAATATATGTATATACATGCTGTGCTTGCTAAGCGTATCACCATAGTGAGTGATAAGTGCTTAGTTAAGATGAAAAAGACATTGCATTATAGGGTTTAGTAGGATATGTGATTTCAGGCAAGAATTGGGAGTCTTAGAACACATTCCCCATGGATAACAGGAAACTACTGCACTTAAATAGCATGGAATATTATTTAAGACTCTTTCATGGAGGATATTTCTTTATTTAATTTAATAAGATTTAGTCATCTGTTTCCACCAAAATAGATGTACATTAAAAAAAATCAATGGAAAACTTCTGAAGGTAGATAGTAATGACTGGAATTCTCTCCTGTTAAATAGTTTCTGCCAACTGGAGTTGGGCAATAAAATTCCATGAACCATACTTGGAGATCATTTATAATCATATTGCCACTATTGATGTGGAGGGCATTCGCAACCAGAATCCAATAATTATAATTAAGAAAAAATCATGAAGGAAGATTGTGACAATTCAGCTTTCGTGATGCATCCAGCTTTTTCAAGGTGGAATATCTTTGACAATAAAAATATTTTTAAAGCTCTCCATATAGTTGAGATTCAAAGATAATGACAAAGACACTTCTAAAAATAAAATACTCATTTAGTTGCATCCAAATTTAAGTATAAAGTTTAGCAGCTGATAGATTTAGCCCTATTAATTCTGGGTTTTTGTTATTATTATTCAACATTATTCCTGAAAACTGTAGACAAGGAAGATAAATTTTACTTGGTATCACATACACTAAGATATGCACATCTCTCCTTCTCAACTACTACCTGATATAATTTCAAGCTTTGTTCTAATTTTTATATAAATGATTTATATGCATATAATATACAGAAGGAATATGATTGAAGTACCTATTGCTTAGTTCATTTATACTTATCCTGTTTATAAAGGAAGTTCTGAGAAATTAGTATTACAATAATACCATACATATTCATAAAGTAATATTAAAGGATTATATTCATGGTGTTGTTATTTGCCATTTATGCAGCAAGGCTTAATGGCCTCTGTAACTATAAATAATCTGCAAATTGCAGGCTTTGCTGAATAAATTAAGTCATTTAAAAAGAAAAACTGGAAAATTAAGAATCTGCAGAATACTAAATATCATATATATTGTTTAAGATTAGATTGTAATGCATATTGAGAGGGAAAATGCAATTTTGCACATGTGTTCCTATTTGATTGTGTTTATCTTTCTTAACTGTTGTTCTGCCAGTGTGTGTGTGTGTGTGTGTGTGTGTGTGTGTGTGTGTGTGTGTTGGAGAAAACGATGTGTATTCACATCGTGTGGAATCTAAAATAAACTTTTCAAAAGTTCCAGAAGATTTATAACTTCTAATTGCTATGATTTGAATATCCCATCTAAAACTCAGGTTGAAATTTAATTGCCACACTGCGATGGTGTGGGAGGTGTGACCTTTAGGAAGTGATTAGGTCACGAGGGTCATTAGTCCACCCTCCTGAGTGGACTAAGGTCCTTATCTTGAGAGTGGTTATCATGGAGGTGGCTTTGCTACAAAAGTGAGTTTGGCTTCCCCAGATTTCTCTTGCTCCTTCCACCTGTCTCCTGTGTGGGCTGTCTCACCATTTGATGCCTTTCACCAGGACTTGACAGAGCAAGAAGGCCCTTACCAAAGGCCAGAGCCATGATCTTGGACCTCCCAGCCCCCAAGGGAGTGAGCCACATTAACTCCTATTGGTTACGATTTACCCAGACAGCAGTATTCTGTTATAGCAGCAGAGTATGAACCAAGATCCTAACCCTCCAAACACAAACATCCAAAGTAGACATTGTATTTGCTCCTTTAAAATGTTTATTTTAATGCAGTTAGGTTGACTAAAGTTTTTTATTAAAAGAAAACGCAGTGAGTATATAATAAAACTCTTTTTTAAGTGTAATGTAAATTTGTAAAATGTTTTCAGTGTTGGGAGAATTTTCCTGTAAATGCCTCCATAATTAGCATAATTGAGTTACGTGACATTTGGGATAAGGAATACACAGAACCTGGTGATATACCCTTGGTAACTTCTGATTTGCTTCGTATCCTAAATATTTGATATATATTTCATACAACAAAAGCTTTTCCTATAAATACACCAATATATTCTCAGTCTCAAATATACCACTGATTTATTAAATGAATAGAACAACCCTCTGCTAGGTTTCTACTCACTTTCTCTTCTATTCCCATTCCAAAGGCTCTTTCACATCCTGATTACAACCACTCTCTTCTGCAGTTACCACTCAACAGCTTCATCTGGCAAAACCTCCAGGCTGGTAAAATTCAAATGTTTCCTTAAACTATGCATCCATCTAACAGGAAAACATGGCTGGAAAGTAACAGACAACCCCACTGGGTATTAATCACTTTAAATTTTTTACCACCAAACTCAAATGAACTGTCAATGGTGATCAATGTTACACTAGTTGGATCCTTCTACCTGATGATTGTTTTATAGCTTTTCCTTTCTCCTCTAATCTGTATAATCTCCTCTGCCTTCACTCTTGGTGATGATCCTATTAAATATTTCATTGAGAAAATAGGGGAAAATGGAAAGAGGAATTCTACATGCTCATCTGTGTCTGGTACCATACACTCTGCCTTCTGTCCTGTTACTATGAGTTAAATGTGCATACCCATTCCTTTTTTGTAGAAAGATATATTTTTTGTTATGTTTTTCTCCTATCTCTTCCCCCGCCCCAACTATAATTTTGGAAGAGAAGCAAGGAAAGAGAGAAAAAGAAATGTCTTGGCTTGTACTGTTGTAAGCTGGTTTCTTGCTGGGTCTTGCAGATATTTCAAACTCCTTCTATCCTGGAGAGCTTTGAGGCTCCTCTAAAGTAGCTTGCTGTGGTCCTCTAGCCAAAAATTCCTTGATGTGCCTGATACCTCTTCTTCAGCCAACACTTCATCTCCACGCCACACTTAGACATTAGCTAGAGTTTCCAACCCTCCCAGGCAGTCTTTGATAGGACATCAAAAAGCCCTATGCCAGACATCTCTTCCACTTAGCCTCACTCTGGACCATAGGACCTGGTTTCATATTCCTTATCGGAAGTGTGACTGCATCCTGCCAAAGTCTACCTTCTGCTCCGCCACAGCCACTCTATCTGTATCAGGTGTCAATCTTAGAAGGTTCCCTGATGGCAGAAAATGCATTTGGGGTTTCAGGTGAATCTCCCCCTTCTCTACCATTTATACCCACAGTCTAGTGTTCTTTTCTGGTCACCACTGCTGTGTAACAAGTGATTTTAATGTGTACTGCTATAAAATTTAATTTCATTATGATCATGGATTCTGTGGGTCAGAAATTCAACCGAGCACAGTGTGGATGGCTGTCCTCTAGTCCATGATATCTGGGGCCTGTCCTGGGAATGCTTGAAGTTAGTAGGTAACTTGATTGTTGTGGCATGGAATCATCTAGAAGGAGTTCTAGTCATCTACCTGCTAATTCTGGCTATTGACTGGGACTACAACTGAAGCATTTGCACAGATCTATAATTTGAGCACTTCTGGTGGCCCCAAATAGATGGATTTTGCATATGGTGGTTTACACTTCAAAATGAGTATCCAAGATATCAAGGTTAAAGTTTAATTACGTTTTATGGCAAAGGGTCAGAAAAAGGGTCACTTTTGCCATTTTCTATTTGTTACAAGAGAGGCACAGTTTTACTCAGATTCAAGGAGAAAGGATTTGACTCCTTGAACAGGGAGTGCCACAGCTATAAAACTGCATTTGTCGTAACCAACTATGGAAAAATACCACATTAAATTTCTCTTAAATTTTACTAAGTTATTTATTCACAGATATCCTGGCTTGTTTGTTTCTTTGTTTGTTTATAACCTTGATCTGACTGAGAGATTCAAGAGACATGGAATGTTTTATTATGTATTTCCTTAGTAAATTATGTATTTTGAAGTGTCACCTCATTTTGGTATGCCACGAATTGTTATAAAACTTCAATATCTTGTTATAGAAAACTAAAAATTAAGAAGTAACTCTTAATAGAAGAAGTAGCTTGTTGGGCATGGTGGCACACGCTTGTAATCCCAGTACTTCGGAGGCTGAGATGGGAAGATCTGAGTTTGCAGCCAGCCTCAGCAACTTAGTGAGGCCCTCCACAACTTAGTGAGACCCTGTTTCAAAATAAAGGATAAAAATAGGAGCCGTGCATGGTGGCGCATGCTTATAATCCCAGTACTTTGGGAGGTGGAGACCGGAGGATCTGGGTTCATGGCCAGCCTCAGCTCTCTCTCTCTCGCTCTCTCTCTCTGTCTCTCTCTCTCTCTCTCTCTCTCTCTCTCCCTAGTGAGGCCCTCCGCAACTTCGTGAGACCCGGTTTCAAAATAAAGTATAAAAAATAGGGCCGGGGGTGTAGCGGGGAGGTAGAAAGCCCCTGGGTTCAATCCCCGGTTACACACACACAAAAAAATAGGCTGGGGGTGTAGTCCGGAGGTTGAATGCTCCTGGATTCAATCCCCAGTTCTGCAAAAAAGAAAAAAGAAGAAGTAGCTTTTCCATAGCTCTATGCCATAAAGCACCTGGCACCAACCACCTGTGGCTAACACCTAGGCAACCAAGGAGAGAAACTGTCAGGTGATAATCAAAATGGAGTTACCTTTCTGAGCCCAGAGAATATGAACCTTTCCTTACAGACTTTTTAAGTAGTAAAGGAAGAATGTGGTCCTCTGAACTGAAAATTATTGCTAAGTTTTAAAGACTTTACAACTGTAACAAGAATGTTACAAAATAGAAACCAAGAAATGTAATAATTTAGCCGGGCGTGGTGGCACACGCTTGTAATCCCAGTACTTTGGGAGGCGGAGACTGGAGGATC
>PVJS01012607.1:0-31967 GCA_004027185.1 Glis glis
AAAAAAAAAAAAAAAAATCAGAGTAATTAAAGGAATGGGAGCATGAGTACATGGATTTGTGAATGTGAGATGTTTACATGTCTACTGCAGGGTAGAATCAACGGACTCTGCCCCAGTAACTTTTAAGTTCAGCACTGCTGATGATATTTCTCCATTAAATTTATTTATATTTATTCATTTACTTTTTTTGGTGTTGGCAATTGAACTCTGGACCTCTGGTTTACATTCCCAGTTAGTGGGGTACTGGGGATTGAACCCAGAGGCATTCTACCTCTGAGCTACACTCCCTGCCTTTTTTAATTTTTTATTTTGGAACAGGGTCCCACTAAGTTGCTAAGAGTCTCACAAAGTTGCTGAGGCTGGCCTTGAACCTGCAATCCTCCTGTCTCAACCTCCTAAGTACTGGGATCATCGGTGTGCAATAACATGCCCAGCTTCGGCTGCATTAAATTTAGAAAAAAAAATTAAAGCAGGGCTTCATCCTACTGTTTCTGAGCCAAAATTTGTTTTAGTCTCACCAGAGTAGGTTGAGTCACACTCCTACTTAAAACTCTCTGGTCGCCGGCACAATGGCTTACACCTGTAATCCCAGTACTTGGGAGGCTGAGACAGGAGGATCACAGGCTCGAGGCCAGCCTCAGCCTCTTAGCAAGACCCTGTTTCAAAATAAAAAAAATAAAATAAAAACAGCTGGGGGTGTAGCTCAGAGGTAGCATACCCCTGGGTTCATTCCTGAATACCAAAAAAATAAATAATAAAACCTTCCTGTGGCTTACTGGCTCTCCCAGCCTCAATCTCAAACCTGGGTTTGATGTAGCTTCTGCTGTAACTTCATCTTCCATCTCTCTCTTTCACACCCCCGTGTTGCAGTGCACCCCCGTATTGTGGCTCCTGCTTGAGGGCCTTTTACTAAGTATTCTCTCTCTGACCCTCAGACCCCAGTAGAACCAGCTCCTCTCCCCTCGAGGCTCCCATGGCTCCTCCTTGGAGGGCATCCCCTCACACATGCACCACTCTGTAGCACTTACCCAGCTTTAATGCCATCATACCACTTATTGCTGAAGGAAACCATCTTCCCTCCATCACTAAAGAGTGAGCTGGGAATGAAGGGTCCGTGTAAGCATGGCCTCTGTCTGCAAAAAAAAAAAAAAAAAAAAAAAAAAAAATTGATATTTTCGATACTGGGGATTGAACCCAGGGGCATTCTACCTCCGAGCTACACCCCCAGTCCTATTTTTTATTCTTTATTTTAAAATAGGGTCTCCCTAAGTTGCAGAGGGTCTCACTAAGTAGCTGAGGCTGGCCACGAACCTGCGATCCTCCTGTCTCAGCCTCCCCAGTACTGGGATTACAAGCGTGCACCACCACGCCCGGCTGACATTTTTGATTTTCTTAAAATGTTGGGCACTGCTAGGTTTGTGCCTGGTGTATCAACATGCTGGCTGGTGTTTATAATAGCTTGGAGTGTTTATTTTACAAATATTTCATCTCTGTGGTGTGTAAGGACATCCATTAAAGACCAGTCTCTCAGAAAGAGGCAGTTGGACCAAAACCTTACAAAAATCTAGGTTTTATTGAAAGAGTTGTCAACTTCCTTAGATCTGCCCTTCCCAGTCTATAGGGCGGAAACTGGTTGAATGTACACAGAGTGTGAGCGTCAGCAAACAGCAACGTGGAGTTCTTGTCCTTGATCTCCTGCTTTTGGTGACATCACTATGACCTTGGGAAGATTTTTCCCAGGGAGGCCCAGGTCTCCATAGTGCCTGTCACTCTGGAGACAGCAGGCAGACAGCCATCTCCTCCTGTGATCCCACGCACCTGAAGCGCTGCTGACCTTGGGAATGGTCTTGGGCATGTGACAATATGACAACCCTCCGGATCTGATGAGAGCGAGGGGGCAGGGCTATTTAGGTTGAATATGTATGAATGCAGATTAGCTAGAAGTGGCCAAGACTATTTCAGCCTCGTTGGGTTTTTTTTTTTGTTTTGTTTTGTTTTTTTGCGGTACCAGGGATTGAACCCAGGGGCATTTTACCTCTGAGCTACACCCCCAGCCCTATTTTTTATACTTTATTTTGAAGCCGGGTCTCATGAAGTTGCAGAGAGCCTCACTAAGTAGCTGAGGCTGGCCGCGAACCCGGATCCTCCGGTCTCCGCCTCCCAAGTACTGGGATTACAAGCGTGCGCCACCACGCCCGGCTGGGTTTTAAAAATATTTAAAAAGTAAATAAAGTGCCCAGGTGATGTGGCACATCCCTCTAATCCCAGCTACTCCAGAGGCAGAGGCGAGAGGATCGCGAGTTCAAGGCCACCCTGGGCAACTAAGCAAGACCCTGTCTCAAGATAAAAAATGAAAAGAACTGGGGTGGGGCTGAGTGGTGGTACCCCTGGGTTCTATCCCTGGTACCACTGAGGGGGATCAGAACTTCTAAAATGGCTGGTTTTTAACTAGTTTTGGATTTGTCATTCAGAAATATAGATAAACCCTCCCAAATCAAGGCTTACTTTATTCTGCTAATTGGCGGGTCATTTATCAGACAGTTAATTCAGCAGGGCCTGTGCTCTGCCCTTCAGCACCTTCAGTTCCTGTGCTGGGTCAGTTGCAGGATCCTCCGTGCACCTCACCAACTCCTCTCCGGTGTGTCACCAGCATTTTTGTCTGTTGCTTTGGTCACACTATTATACTCTCTCTTAACTCCAGTTGTGGCTTCTGCTAACATTGAGGATTAAACCCGAGAGCTTTACTTTTGTATTTTAAAACCCTTCTCTGGACTGCTCGTGAGTCTTCTTACTCAGTGTGGTCCATGTACCACCAACATGGCCACATCGGCGTCACTTGGGAGCTCCTTAGACTTCTCAGCCCTGCCCCAGGTCAGGTGCATTCAAATCTGCACTTTAACAAGATCCACAAGTGATCCCTATGCACGTTAGATCTGAGAAGCACTCCCAGAATTCCTCACTGCATCCTCCACCACCACCATCATCATCATCATCATCATCGCTGACAACTAAGTCTTATCGAGAAATTTGCCCGACTTTGGTCTGAGTTCCTTGCACATACCATCAACACTCTCTCACTTAATCCTCCCAGTGTCTATTGTGGTATGTAGTATTATTATTTCCATTTGCAGATGGGGAAACTGAGGCTCGGGAAGATCTTGTAATTGGTGTGAAATTAGTCCCGCCCCCACTTTTCTGTTCTTCAGGTCAGTCTGCTCTGTATTCATTTGCTTCCTTCTTATTGGTCTGTAAAACTCTAAAGCAAAGCCTGTTAAAATTACAGGAGGCCAGTGTTTTGGGAGGTTTTGTTTTTGGTACTGGGGGTTGAACACGAGAGCAATGTATCTCCAACCTACACCCCAGCCCTTCTTATTTTTTATTTTGAAACAGAGTCTTGCTAAATTACTGGGGGTCTCGCCAAGTTTCTGAGATTGTCCTCGAACCTGCAATCCTCCTGTCTCAGCCTTCCAAGTGCCGGGATTACAGGTGTGCACCACCATGCCTGGCGAGGCAGCTCTTCTGGATGAAGCAGCTGCACTGGGTTCCAACAGGCTAAAAATGAAAATGGAGTCACTCACATTGAAGTTCAACAGAAACTAAGATATTTATCTGACATGATGAGAAATCAGGATTCGAGAAATAATAGCAAAATTTCCCTAACAGGCCAGTTTCAATTGGCATGATAATAAAGTTCCCTCTATCTTAATCCTTAAACGAAAAATAGCAAGCAGAAGTAAATTCATGTTAACTAATCAGTTGTTTTCCTATTGCTCTGTCTCCCAGTCCCAACATTAGTTAGAAAGTAACTTTGACATGACTAACCCCCCCTTTTTTTGGTACTAGGTGATTGAATCCAGGGGCATTGTATCTCCAAGCTACACCCTCAGCCCTATTTTGTTTTTCATTTTGAAACAAGGTCTTGCTAAGTTGCTGAGGGTCTCGCTAAATTGCTGAAGCTAGCTGCAAACCTGCCATCTTTTTGTCTCAGCCTCCCAAGTACTGGGATTGCAGGCATGCACCAACAAACCCGGCTCCAGTCTGCTTTTGTTTGTTTCTGCTTTCTTCAAACCATTTTCTTTCTATAAAATCAATTTTACCAGACATGGTGGTACATGCATATAATCCCAGCTGGTCAAAAGGCTGAGACAGGAAGATTCCCAAATTCAAGGCCAGCCTGCAACTGATCAAGACCCATCCCAAAATAAAATCTTGCAAAGGGCTGGGTATGTAGCTCAGTGGTAGAGTGCTTTCCTAGCATGCGCAAGGCCCCCGAGTTCAATCTCCGGTGCTACAAAAACAAACAAACAAAAAAAACCTCTCCTTCTTGACTCATCAGAACACTCCTTTTACCTTATGAAATGAAGTGTTGCCCAACTCTAGAATAAAAATTAAAGCCAATTAAGATCTTTAGCTGGGCATGGTAGTACATGCCTATAATTTCAGTACTTGGGAGTCTGAGACTGGAGGATGGCAGGTTCAAAGTCGGCCTCCACAAATTAGCAAGACCCTGTCTCACACACACACACACACACACACACACACACACACACACACACACGGCTGGGGGTGTAGTTCAAAGGTACTGGGTTCAATTCCCAGTACAAAAAAAAAAAGAAAAAACTTTAAATTGCTATAATTTTGTCCTTTGACAAACCATTGTGAAAGAAAGGCTGTTGTTGGTATATTCTGTACAGGATCTTAGGGTCTTAATGTCATTTCAAAATAAGCCTGAGTCTATACCCCGTGGAGATTCCGTCCCTCTCAGCCCCAGAGCCCGAGCTCTTTCTGCTGTTTCTAATTACAGTGGACTGCTGAGAGTGGAGATTACCATCCTCCCGGATGTGAACTCCTTCCGGCTCTGTTGAGATAGTGGAGTATCTTGAACCTGACCTTTGGAGTAAAACTTACATTTATAGCTCTAAAGTGAAAAAAAAAAATGGAGACAAGTTATATGACCTAGCAGCCACATTGGTCCCTAGTTTATCAAACCCCTTAAAGACCTCAAGGTCCGAATACCTACAGCCTTGTGTACTCAAGGCCAAAGGTGAATTACCGGAAGGCGATATCGGGCCTGGGAGAGATTATGGTCAGTGGTTTTCAAACTGATGACTGAACTGCTCTGAGGGATGCTGCAGGGAACCACTGTTGGAAGCAGAGATCCTTGCTTTCCACCAATTAGGACAGACTTTCCATCTTACGTCATTACGTAATAGGCACTGGGCCAACATTTTATTTAATAAGGCTTTTCCCTAACCCCCTTCTTTTTTTATTAAATTGTACATGGGTTCAATCCTCCATGTCACCAAAAAAAAAAATCATACATTAAAAAGCAACTGAAGCTGGGCGTGGTGGCGCATGCTTGTAATCCCAGTACTTGGGAGGCTTAGACTGGAGGATTGCAGGTTCCCGGCCAGCCTCTGCTACTTAGTGAGGCCCTCCACAACTTAGTGAGACCCTGTTTCTAAATAAAAATTTAAAAATAGGGCTGGGGGTGTAGCTCAGAGGTAGAATGCCCCTGGGTTCAATCCCCAGTTCCGCAAAAAAAAAAAAAAAGCAACTGAAGATCGAGGTACGGTGGCACATGCCTGCAATCCCAGTACTTAGGAGGCTGAGATAGGAGTATCTCAGGTTCAAGGCCAGCCTTACCTACTTAGGGAGACCCTCAACAACTTAACAAGACCCTGTTTCAAAATAAAAAGGCCTGGGGGTGTAGCTCAAAGGTTGAATGCCCCTGGGTTCGATCCCCAGTACCAAAGCAACAGATGACGGGGGGCATAGCTCAGTGGTAGAGAGCACTTAAAATTCGACTGAATTAACTCTACTTTATCCTTTTGCAACTGAAGCCCTTGAGATTCAGAAAGGCAGATTGACTTCCCCAAGGTCACACACTGTTTTGACTCAGAGCTGTTTCTTGTGTTCCTCCTTTGAAAGCTCAAAAGCTGGGCGGGCTGCCAAGCTGGCTGGCCATCCTCTCCTCTGCTGTCTGGATCAGCTCTTATTATACCCAGTGGTGCTGACCTGGGTGTGTTTCCTCTGATTTAGGACTCCTTGGTGTGTGTTTAGAAAATAAAACCCTGCTCAGGCCCTCACGGCAGAGCTGAGTCAAGGAGCCATACTCCTCTGTGTTTGTTCTCTTACACCATGCAGTCAGCTTAGATGGCTCCCTCTCTTTCCTGAGAATTTATACAGAAAAGGCAGCCTGCAGAGAAGGCTGCACACTTGGTATCTGCAAACTACAACAGTTCCCCTCCATCCAAGTGACAGGCCAAAAACCCCAATTTAGGAGAGTGATCTTTTGAAGAACTTGACCAAAAAGGGAAGACGGGATTGGGGGACCAAGATCACAAGAAACCCTATGAAAACATTTAAAAAAAAATTCAAGCTGGGCCTGGTGGCACTCGCTTGTAATCTCAGTACTTGGGAGGCTGAGACAGGAGGATCCGGGTTTGCATCCAGCCTCAGCTACTTAGGCCCTCCGCAACTTAATGAGAATAAAGAATAAAAAATAGGGCTGGGGATGTAGCTCAGAGGTAGAATGCCTCTAGGTTCAATCCCCAGTACCACACACACACAAAAAAAAATTCAATAAGACAAATCAATAAATAAGATATACTAAGATACACTAAGGTGGTGGCACACACTTGTAATCCCAGTACTTAGGAGGCTGAGACTGGAAGATCGCAGGTTCGCAGCCAGCCTCAGCTACTTAGTGAGGCCCTCCGCAACTTCGTGAGACCTGGTTTCAAAATAAAAGTGACCTGCCTCCTCCAACTAGGCTGCACCTCCTGCAGTCGCCACCTCCTCCCCAAAGTCCATTTGGCTTATGAACCGTCAGTGGACAATCCATCGATGAGATCAGAGCCCTCACGATCCATCCACTTTCCAAAAGTCCCACCTGTGCACACTGCTACACTGGGGACGAAGCCTTCAACACATGACCCTTCTGGGAACGTTCCAGATCAAAACCATAACACCGTGCTTCTTCTTTCTCTAATTGTTTCTGATGAAACCAATGCAGACACTGGAAAGGAAATTCCTGCTATTTCCTAGGCTACACACTGAGATTTCCTACCAGGAAAACTCAAGATTCTTTTTCTGGAAAGATAAGTCCTTACTACTTTATATAGTACATGGGGGGTTTATGTGTACATACAGCCCCCAAGAATTTAGGGGTCAATATTAGTTCTTAGGCTATCTAATCATGAATACAGAGAAGTTATCTAAGAAATCCTCTGAGTGCTTAAATATATGCTGATATATAAATATATATATACATATACATAATGTGTGTGTGTATGTGTGTCTATGTGTGTGTTACTAGAGATTGAACCCAAGGATATTCTAACTCCAAGCTACACCCCCAGCCTTATTTTTTATTCTTTATTTTGAAACAGGGTCTCACTAAGTTGTGGAGGGCCTCACTAAGTAGCTGAGGCTGGCTGCGAACCTGGATCCTCTGGTATCACCCTCCCAAGTACTGGGATTACAAGTGTGCGCCACCATAACTGGCTATACTGATATTTTACATTGTGCCTTTGGCTCTTCTATCCCTAAGAAGATTTAGAAAATATTTAACTCTCCTGGTATTCTTCACATAGGACTCCTTCTCAGAATCCCTTTACAATCCCAAAGGGCTGGCTCCTCTAATCAGGAGACCAGAATTCAGTGCTGTCTCAACCCTGAGCTAACCCTGAGACCCTCAGTTGTCGCTTCACTAACTTAGACCTGAGTTCTCTCATGGGTAACATGAAAAGGTGGGATGGGGTAGTCTCAACTCTGTATACCATGATGCTATTAACACTCATGTCTAAAAATAAAATAAAAATCACTGAATCCCTGGAGGCATCATTAATTCATTCATCAAGCAAAAATATTTGAGTGCCTACACCGAGCATGGTGGCACATGTCTATAATCCCAGTACTTGGGAGGCTGAGACAGGAGGGTCGCTTGGAGGTAGAATGCCCCTGAGTTCAATCCCCATTTTTAAAAAATGTAATTATCTTAAAAAGAGAACTGCTGAGAGATAGTAGAAAGCATGTCTAAAGATATTCAGCAACAACATGGAACAGTAAAGCAGCTTCCTGTCATCTTGAATGGTCTCGCCAATTGTTCACTGGGATTAAGATGTTGAATTTGGTAACTCTCCGGAGTAGGGAAATGATTGTCCCTGAGTATTTATAGTGTCATCTAATACTCAAATACCATGAATGACACCAGGGCGGGATTTGACCCTTGTTAGAATTTGGCAAAATGTCTTCCTGTAAATCTTTGAAGTAGGACGGGTTACCAGGTATACCTGGTGGCTGGTGGATAAAAATAACTAACCCTCAGGTAAAGGGGCTGTTGACAGGGTTTTTGTCAAGGTCAGGCCAGTTGGTGTCTATTTATAAAACAGAACCTGCAGTGATGACTTCTTTCATCAGGAAGCTCATGGTTGTGCTCTAGGGGGAGAGAGGCATTTGTCTCTTACTTACTTGTTACAGTCCTTTGTCCTTGTTCTCCAAGTCCAGCCCTATCTTAGCAGTGAGGTGAAACTACACTTCTCCATTGGATTCATTTGCACATTTGTCGTCCTTCCTGTTTGGGGTGGATCTGTTGCCATTCTCTCTAGTCTGAATTCATTTAGAAGTACATTTCACCCCCTGAGAGGCCCCCTGTTAGCTTAGAGCACGAGCTCAGCCCTGACCACTAACTGTCTGCAGGGGAGTCCTGGGTGCTGCTCCACTTTGGCTGAATTCTCAAACTCAACGTGACTGCGTTAGATGGATCCTCTCCACGCCTGGAGCAGAGGGCAGGGTTGGCCTTCCCCCACGCTGCAGGGCTCTGTGGGGGAGGCAGAGAGGCTGGAATAAAATCAGGAACCTCTTAGAAAAAGACCAGAGTGGATACTTGGTAGGCAGCCAGCAGTAGTGAGTAGTGACCTTGCAATTTCCTAGGTCATCTTTTTTTTTTCCAGTACTGGGGATTGAACCCACTGAGCTACATCCTAGCCCTTTTCATTTTCATTTTTGTACTGAGGTTTGAACCCAGGGGAATTTTCCTCTGAGCTACAGCCCCAGCCCTTTTTATTTTTTATTTTGAAACAGGGTCTGGCTAACGTTGCTGAAGGAGGGTCTCACTAAGTTGCTGAGGCTGGCCTTGAACCTGCGATCCTTCTGTCTCAGCCTCCCAAATACTGGGATTACAGGTGTGCATCACTATGCCCAACTTCTAATTATACTTTGAGACAGAGTCTTGCTAAGTGGCCCAGGCTGGCCTGAAACCTGCGATCCTCCTGCCTCAGCCTTCAGAGTAGCTGGGATTACAGGCATGCACAACCATACCAGGCTACCATAGTTCCCAATAGATTGCCTGCTTGTTCCTCTTTTAACTCCCTTCAGTCTTTTTTTCCCTTGCCCATTAACAGGATGAGGGGAGGGAAAGGTTAATAGAAATGGGAGTGCATTTAAATAGGCCTGCTGCACTTGCTGGAGTTGTTTCTCACACGTAGTTGTGGTAGGTTGTCTTTACTAATCCCATCAGAGGCCGATAATTTTTCTTGTCTTTGTATTAGTAATCTATTGCTGCTATAACAAGTTACCACCAACCCAGTGGCTTAAAACAACAGGAATCTATGCTCTTAAAGCTCTGCCCATCAGAAGTATGAAATGGATCTTATTTGGCTAAAGTCAAGGTGTCCTTAGGGCTGCCTTCCCCCAGGGAACTTGAGAGGAGAGCCGTTTCCTTGCTCTTCTGGGCTCTGAGAGCCCTGCACTTCTTGGCTCCTGGCCCTTCCTCCATCTCCAAAGCCAGCATGGCTGCATCTTCAGTTGCTCTTCGACTCTGTCATCCGTGCCTCCTTCTTCCATCTTATTAAGGATCCTTGTGATTATGCGGAGCTCACCCAGATAATCCGGGATAATCTCTCCATCTCAGCGTCATCGATTTAATTATATTTGCAAAGTCCCTTTTGCTGTGCAGTATGCTGTATTCACCGGTTCTAGGGATTAGGGTATGGACATCTTTGTATTCTGCCCACCGAAGTCAGAAACCCATATAGTCTAACGGCCTTGATCTCCCCAAGCGTCTAGACTTCTGTATTCACAAGAAAAAGATGTGGCTTTTTTGTGTGTCTTCTAGTACTTCTGTCTTGGTCATTACTCATTTAATGTTATGAAGAACTAATGTCTTCTTTGTGAGTGTAGACAGATTGGAGGTGGCAGATGTTCAGCAACACTGGAGACTGATGATGAGGAGACAACAGTATAATGAAAGAGGGGGCGGCACCTCAGCACTGCAGGCCTCTGAGTCTCAGGCAGGGCGTTTTCAAACTTGCCCCATCATGACACGTTAAAGAAACTCACGGAATCGTCTGACTTTTGTCTTGTAGGCTTATGTGCAGAAGTACATTGTGAAGAATTATTTCTACTATTACCTGTTCAGATTTTCAGCTGCTTTGGGTCAAGAAGTGTTCTACATCACATTTCTTCCTTTCACCCACTGGAATATTGATCCTTATTTATCCAGAAGACTGGTCATTATATGGGTTGTAAGTATTATTATCATTATTGTTATTATTATTTTATTTTGCAGTGCTGAGGATTGAACCCAGGGCCTCATGCATGTAAGGCAAGTGCTCTGCCACTGAGCTACATCCCCAGCCCATAAGTGTTATTATTACTTACTAACCTCTGCTACTTCTGGGACAACTGCCTACTTTGGTATTCAAGTACTTTGCATATAGGTTCTTTATGTTCTTTTCAATTTTTTTTAAAGCCTTAGAGTAGAATTTGTTGTGTAATTTACTTTGGAGAAAATAAATACAAGGGCAACTTGTTTTGTTTATAAAAACCAAGCCAGTCAGGCGTGATAGTGCATGTTTTAATCCCAATATTTGGGAGGCCGAGACAGGAGGATTGCAGGTTCAAGGCCAGTCTCTGCAACTTAATGAGACCCTGTTTCAAAAATAAATAAGTAAAAAGACCTGGGTTCAATCTCCAGTACCAAAAAAATAAACAAACAAACCTGTGATTTCATGCGCTTTGATGTACACCTCCCCACTGGTAAGTAAACCTGGAAGAGGGGAGAAGTGTTGAGCGGAAAGCAAAGAACCTTTCTCTGTCCCCATGTGAGGGTATGAGACACACCCCCAAAGGCCATTTCAGTAAAATCTGATCAAAACCTAAAAGTGGAAGCTGCTGACTAATAACTAAGCAATAGTAAGCAACTACTCTTTAGACGTGGAAAGTCTAAAGCATGCAAGGCAGGGTGTCCTCCTAGACCAGGATGCCCTCCTAGACCAGGGTGTCCTCCTAGACCAGGGTGCCCTCCTACAGCAGGGTGCCCTCCTAGACCAGGGTGCCCTCCTAGAGCAGGGTGCCCTCCTAGACCAGGGTGTCCTCCTAGACCAGGGTGCCCTCCTACAGCAGGGTGTCCTCCTAGACCAGGGTGCCCTCCTACAGCAGGGTGTCCTCCTAGACCAGGGTGCCCTCCTAGACCAGGGTGTCCTCCTAGAGCAGGGTTCCCTCCTAGAGCAGGGTGCCCTCCTAGAGCAGGGTGCCCTCCTAGGGCAGGGTTCCTTCCTAGAGCAGGGTGCCCTCCTAGAGCAGGGTGGCCCTCCTAGAGAAGGGTGCCCTCCTAGAGCAGGGTGGCCCTCCTAGAAAAGGGTGCCCTCCTAGAGCAGGGTCCCATCCTAGGGCAGGGTGCCCTCCTAGGGCAGGGTCCCCTCCTAGAGGGAGCTTCTAGAGTCGCAGGAAACTGTGACACACGAAAACCCAATGACAGGGCCCAGTGGACTGGAGGAGCCCTCTCCACCGCCTTCCTCCATACCCTATCACTTAACTCTGTTCAGGGCCCAGTCAGTTCTGACTTCCCCCTAGTACTGGGGACTGAAACCAGGGGTGTCATACCTCTGTGCTAGACCCCTAGGCCTTTTTATTTTTTATTTTGAGACAGGGTCTAAATTGTCCACGTGGCTTTGAACTAATGATCCTCCTTTCTCAGCCTCCCAGGAGCTGGGATTACAGGGGTTGACCACCATGCCCAGCTGAGTTCTGATTTTTTGTTTCATTGGGGAAAATGATGGACATAATACAAAGCTATGGGCTTGGGCATCAGACAGGCCTGTGGCCAGGTGCAGCCAGGCCACATCGATGTCCCTTGCCCCAAGCCTTACCTTCCCCATCTGTAAAAGGGGGTCAGTAGTGTGCATGCCCAGCATCATCGTGAAAGTGCGTGGGGTATGCACAGAGCTCACTGTCTGGCTTGTGGGAAGGTCTACAAGTTGCTATTTGAGCAGGAAAACGCAGTGACTAGTCCCTGAAGGCGAAGGAGTTGACGATCCACCAATTCTAGGGTCAAAGATTGTTCAGCTGGTGGAGGAAGTTTTAGGCAGGCAAGCAGTTTCCCTTATTCAAGATTTAGCCCTAAAAACAAGACCAGAAGCGTGTGGTTGGGTACAGTGGAGATGCTACGCGAGCTTAATTAAGCGACTTCCCATTCGCAGCTGTTTTTCTCCTATGGAGAGCCAGTAGAGTGGACTTGATCAAGGGCTATCAGTGTTTTGGGAGCAGGGGAAAAAAGTAAAACACCTCTGTGTCTGGGGTGGGGGAGCGTTGGAGGGGAGTCCTCTGCACTCTTCTGTGTGCTGGGGTGGGGGAGCATTGGAGGGGCGTCCTCTGCGCTCCTCATGCATCACATGGCCACCTGGGGGCACTAGGGAGCATCAGCCCCTGAACTCCATCTGTGGCTCCCATTAGGAAAAATGGGTCCAGAATTGCTGGCTCCTTCTGTTTTTCTTAGGAAATCTCCCTGTTTCCGTGTAGACAGCTTACATGTTTAAAACATTATGTGCCAACTGAACAAAGAATCCTTGATGTCTAAATGCATGAGCCCTGGATTGAAGCCTCTGACTTAAAGGATTGCTAAATCATACACTTAAGATTGTTTGGCCCCACAACCTTCTATTTTTAGCATTTTCTCTCTAAAACTACAAGCCACTTTTCCCTTTCCCCATTCCTGTTTCCATGAAGTCTAGCTTTTGTCTAGAAGTATGATGCCTGTGCAGAAGCACACATATCCCACAAATGCTAGAGGGGATGCTGGTCGTGTCGCCCCACTCGTGTCTGCAGCCTGTTTCTGGGTGAATTGGGGTGGGGGCAGGAGAGAGAGAGGAGCCACAGCCTTCCTTCTGTTCCTAAGACTGGCAGACCCATGCCTGACCCATGGTGCTTGAGCTTATTTTCCGACTTATATATAAATATGTATATACAGTTTCCCCCGGAAGTTTGATGGTGGCAGAGTGGCAGATGATGTAAAGTACTTCTAAGAACCCAGCAGTGTCTGATGTGTGCGGTCAGCCCAAGGTCGCGGTCAGCCCAAGGTCACCGCTTTCCCCACTGAGGGCGGGTGACCTTCCGCCAGGAGCCAGGAAGCCTCTAGACTTGGTAGGAGGCAGTAACAGTGGTTGTTATTTTATTCTTTGGACTTCTCACAACAAAACGCTCAGCCTGTTTGAGGCAGAACCACAAGTCTCTTGTCAGAGAATGAGTAATTAAAATGCCTGAGAAAGGGGAGAGCTACCTTTGAGTCTGCACCTGGTTCTGGAGTGTGTGTGTGTGTGTGTATGTGTGTTTCTGGGACTGATCCCAGGGGCATTTGACCTCTGAGCTACACCCCCAGCCCTAATTTGGTTGTGTGTGTGTGTGTGTGTGTGTGTGTGTGTGTGTGTGTTACTGGGGATTGAACCTAGGAGCGTTCTACCACTGAGCTATATCCCCTAGCCCTTTTTTTATTCTTTACTTTGAAACAGGGTCTCACTAAGTTGCAGAGGGCCTCACTAAGTAGCTGAGGCTGGCCATGAACCTGCAATCCTCCTGTCTCAGCCTCCCAAGTGCTGGGATTACAAGCATGTGCCACCACGCCCGGCTCTACTTGATGTTTCAGTTGGGTGTGTGGCGGGGTCCATGGGCAACCCCGTGTGATCAGCTGTATCTGTCAGGGCAGAGTGGACAGGGCGAGGTGAGGTGGGCCCTCCTGCCAGTCCCTGTGGAGAGATGGATGCGGTTCCCAGCGCAGAGGCAGCTGGTGGAGCAAGACAGCCGTGCGTGTGCGTGTGCGCATGTGCGGGGGCAGGGCGCTCCCAGTTCGGCTGCAGGGACACAAAAGGAGAGTTGATGGGTTTGGCCCCAGGGGTGAAGGGGGTGTAGCCATGGGAAAATCCAGGATTGCTGACGGTTGGAGGGAAAGTGGGGTGGAGCAGCCCCCGGGAGGTGCCTGTCCTAGAGCCAGCCAGGGCAATCAGCTTCCTGCTGAGGCAGCCTTTTTCATGCAAGGGACATCCCTAAATTAGTGACAGCCTCTGCCAGGGGTGGGGACTCAGAAAGGCTAATTACATAGGGACTGAGCTTGAAGTTTTGTAAACAACCGTCTTATCTCGCCCAAAATTCCTGGGAAGGCAGGCACTTGTTCATGAGTGACAACCTCTTGTCTAATTTTGTATTAACTCCATAGTTGTCGCCAGATGAAGACCCAACAGGTTTTATCGCTTAAAAAAGTTATTTGTTATATTAGAGGTGACTCATACTGTCTGAAGTAGTTTGGCAGAATTTATGGTTATATTAACGTCTCTCTCTTCACAATCATAATTGTTCCTGCCTCTTATTGTACATTATTTATTGCTTTTACTGGCATCTATGCTCATTATCTTATTTGAACCTCATGGCAAGGGTTAGTATCATTTTAGAGATTGGATAGTAATACTTGGAATAATAAAACCTCAAGTCAGAGGACCACGATACATAGATAGATAGATACTAGATACATAGATATATGCTACTCACTGTAATAGTTCTTTGCATATTTTACCTCATTCAATTCTACCAGCAATTCTGAGAAGTACTTATTACCTGCCCATTTTACAGATGAAACTGAACTATAGAAAGGCAAAATAACTTGTCCAGAATGGCACTGGATTAAGTGCCCAAGTAAATTTGATCCCTCTCCCGGGGATGTCCTTCTTAGGACACAGCTAAGTGGCATGAATAGTTCCTACTGTCTTTCCTGTTTTAAGATGTTAAGAGTGAGGCTTTATGCATTGAAATAATTTGTCCCAAATTCTCTTCCATCGTTTTGGTTATGTTTATGATATCTATTAACCTTATAGTCTATTTAAGTGTCTTTTATCTATAATTCTTGACAAGCCAAAGGTACTTTATCCCAGAAAATTTAGACAAGAATTTGTTCAAGTTGGGCATGGTGATACATGCCTGTAATCCCAGTACTTGGGAGGCTGAGACAGGAGGATCATAGGTTTGAGGCCAGCCTCAGCAACTTAGTGAGATTTTGTTTCAAAATAAAAAATAAAAGGGCTGGGAGTGTAGCTCAGAAGTAGAATGCCCTTGGGTTCAATCCCCAGTACCCCCCCCCAAAAAAAAACCACAGAGATTTTGTTAAATTATCTGAAAGACATCAATCAAGTCATCATTTCCCTCTTCTGTCCTGTATCAAGGTTTTTCACCTGATTTTGGGCTCAGAAGTATCTTAGACATCAAGCCAGGAAAGTCTGTGGATAAGTTATCTGATTAGAATTTCCATTAAGAGAGGAAGAGGGGGCTTCAGAAGCTGAGTCACTGTCTGAAGGAGTGGTTATCTGATCTCTTGACTTCTATTTTGGTGTGGTGACAGCCCCGTCAAAAGTAAAAGCCTTAAAAGTATACTGGTGTGTCTTTAAAAGGTTAGAGGCAATTTCAATGAAATTGGATGGTGCTCAACTTTGAAACATGAGGCAATATCTCATTCACTGTTTGCTAATACAGTTATTCTCTGTTTTGTAAAATATTAATATCACAATTGATCCTTGAGGTTTGGAAGACCCATTTTTGTCTGTTCTGATGATATTTTACTTATTTTTATCCTGCCTCTTTTCATAGATATTTCATGGTCTTCATGATGAGATATAAGAAAAATGGGATAAGTAGGTAAAAAATCAAAATTAGGGGGAATACAGATACAGTAAAAGATTAAAGCCCAGACTAAAGTTAGATCTAGCCTGCGGGCTCAAAGGCGAACCATGAGCCAAAGTTCCTTCCTTCCTTCCTTCCTTCTTTCCTTCCTTCCTTCCTTCCTTCCTTCCTTCTTCCCTCCCTCCCTTCCTTCCTTCCTTCCTTCCTTCCTTCCTTCCTTCCTTCCTTCCTTCCTTCCTTTTTGGTGCTGGGGATTGAACCCAGGGCATACTACCTCTGAGCTACACCCCCAGCCCTATTCCAGCCCTATTTTATTTCTTATTTTGAAACAAGACCTCACAAAGTTGCGAGGGCCTCACTAGTTAGGCTGGCTGTGAACCTGCAATCCTCCTGTCTCAGCCTCCCAAATACTGAGATTACAAGCATGCGCCACAACTCCTGGTGAGCCAGAGTCTTTGAACTTTGTCTTGACCAAGCCAAAATGAAGTTACATTCTCTGCTGGGAAATAATAGACCTGGTCCTGAAAGATGAGACCATTCCTGATACATAGGGTTGATAGAATTGTTAATGCTGGTGATAAAAATGGCGAGATTATTTTCTTAACAGCATTGTTTAGCATCAGCTCCCCCTAATCATCCGCATGAGGCCTCATTTTTGTCTCCTCCTGAGCATTGTGCATTCTCATTTTTAAATCACTGCTCATGTAACCAATGAGAAATAGTATCTCAGTTAATTCTCATTTCCTATATTATTAGTACAGATGAAAACATTTTCCTATATATATGAAAAGAGCAAGGAAAAACTCAAAGACAAATGTATGTATACACTATACTATATATATACATATATATATATATATATATATATAGTGTGTGTGTGTGTGTGTGTGTGTGTGTGTGTGTGTGTGTGATACTAGGAATCAAATCCAGGGGCATTCTACTACTGAGCTACACCCCAAACCCTACCCCAACCCTATTTATTTTTTTTTATTTTGAAACAGGGTCTTACTAAGTCGCTGAGGCTGGCCTTGAACCTGCGATCCTCCTGTCTCAGCTTTCCAAGTCCTGGAATTACAGGCGTGTTCCATCATGCCCGGCTCATTTTTCATATTTTTGTTAGCCATTTTTGTTAACTCTTGTAAACTGTCAGTCTGCCAGTTGATTATTTCCTTCAAAGGGGCTTTTTTTTTGTCAAGTTCAAACCAGTCATTAACAGAATGAGACAACATGGAGTTTTTTGTTTGTTTGTTTTTGTTTTTTGGTGGTGCTAGGGATTGGACCCAGGGCTCCACCCATGCTAGGCAAACATTCTACCACTGAGCCACATCCCCCAGCCTGGCAAGGTGTTTTTATATATGTAAGATTTTTAGAACTTCAGGATTTAGAGAAATGGTATTTAACATTATAGTTTCATCAGTAGTGACCTAGGGAAATCCTTGAAATGGAATTGGGGGTTGGGGTTAGAATGTTTGCCTAGCATGCTTGAGGCCTGCATGCTGGTAATGCAGAAAGAAGGAAGCAGAATTATCTTCTGGGTTTTGACATTAGTTTAAGCACCATCTTCAGTGTTCCCTGTTGTTGTTTTTTTTTTTTTTTTTTTTTTTGCGGTACCGGGGATTGAACGCAGGGGCATTCTACCTCCATGCTACGCCCCCGGCCCTATTTTTTTTTATACTTTATTTTGAAACCGGGTCTCACCAAGTTGTGGAGGGCCTCACTAGGTAGAGAGACAGAGAGAGAGAGAGAGAGAGAAAGAGAGCTGAGGCTGGCCGCGAACCGGAATCCTCCGGTCTCCACCTCCCAAAGTACTGGGATTACAAGCGTGCGCCACCACGCCCGGCCAGTGTTCCCTGTTATCTTGACTGTTGTGACCTCCTGGGTCCCTTTAAGGTTTTGGATTTGGGACTCCTATCTTCCTGGCCATAAAACAGCTTATTCAGGGGGACCAGCTTTTAGAAACCTGGTTCATGCTGCTTAAACTCCAGTTAACATTTGTCCTTGAGTTTTTCCTTCCTGTCCCCCTTTTTTTCAACTTAACATTAAAAGATATATGTCCCACAGTTCTAACACATGTGTGGTATTTTATTTATTCATTTATTTATTTATTTATTGCGGTATCAGGGATTGAACCCAGGGGCATTCTACCTCCAGGCTACACCCCATCCCTATTTTTATTATTATTATTATTATTATTTATTTTGAAACAAGGTCTCACTAAGTTACGGAGGGCCTCACTAAGTAGCTGAGGCTGGCCATGAACCCAGATGCTCTGGTCTTAGCCTCCCAAGTACTGGGATTATAAGTGTATGCTACCATGCCCAGCTATGTGTGGTCTTTTAAAGTAAGTGCTATATCCAAGCCATTCTTAGAGTTTTTCTGATTATTTTAAAGGCCCTGACTGCTTCTGGCAGTTTCTAGGCAGGGCTAATCTCTCTTACCTCCCTGACTGGAAGCAAGGAGTGTCTGTGATGGGGATGGATAAGGGGTGGACACAGGGCTCCCACCTCCATCAGCAGCTCTGAGGGTGGGGCAGAGATCCATGGTCCTAAAAGGAACACTAGGCTGATAGAACGCAGGTAGCACGGCGTACAGAAATACAGACCCTCTCACACTTGCTCAGGAAATGGGGAAAGGTTATTCCAAGTTTAGGGGGAATCCAAAAACCAGCATCTCACAGCAACCGATGCTGGCAAATGGTCTGACTGACTACCCATTCAGCTCTGACTCCTCATAGCGTTGTGTCTCCTGTTGCCCACTGGTAACTTTCCTGCCTTTTAATTCAGATTTTCAAGACAGTTTGATGCCGTTCACTATGTAGCCAGGTCCCACATGTCTGGCCAGGCCATAGGTTGGCTGCACTTGGTCCCAACAGCTGTATTAGGGTTGGAGTAGATAATTAAGAAGAGCCACATCACCGTGGTCTGGGTTCTGGACCACTGAGAGACCTGGACGATGATCCTAGCAGTGAAACCTGCTCAAGGTACTTCATGATTCTGGCCTGCAGTTTCCCCAGCTTAAGATGCGAAGAGCCAGCTAGGTACGCCTGGAGGCTGTAACATAGGCTTCATTCTCTGTGCTATGTAACACTTGAAAGAGGTCCACCTGAAACGGGGGTGTTTCCTCTTCCTTTTAGGGTTCTTGTCCAATGGATCTCAATGAATGAAGTCCAAGGACTAGGAAGGGTATAGACATATGAAAGTTTATTTTAAGTTAGGGAAAGGTAGAGGGCAAAGCAGCCCCGCAAGGGGGTGGTCCCAGAAAGAGAGTGACCTCAAAGCCCTTGGGGAGTGGGCTTTTAAACCTTCCTGAGGTTTTCTATCTGTTCTTTTATGATTGGTCAGAATTGGGTTTTGTGGTATCAATGACTTTGGCCCAATTTTTTTTTTTTTTTTTTTTGGCGGTACCAGGGATTGAACCCAGGGGCGTTCTACCTCCGCTACACCCCTGGCCCTATTTTTTTATACTTTATTTTGAAACCGGTCTCACGAAGTTGCGGAGGGCCTCATTAAGTAGAGAGAAAGAGAGACTTTGGCCCAATTTTGATCCTTACTTTGAATGATTATCTGTGGGCTGGCCAGGGCCCTGATTCCCTGACACCCACCAGTCTCTCACCTTCTTGCTCACCTCCCCCAACCTCACAGAAAGGGGGATGCAAAATAGCCGCCTTAATTCTTCCTGTTCCCAGGTCCTCTGCCCTGCCTCACGTCCATGGTATGAAGGAGGAAGGAAAACAGCAACAGTTGGGCAGGATGACATTTTCAAAGGGTGGTATGGGGGGGTCATCTCTTTAAAGGACCAAGTGCTAATGTGGCCTGACTTGTTTTCTCTTGCATTGTGAATCTTCTCAATATCAGACAGTGCATCTGAAATACGTATCAAATCTATTGCTAAATAATTGTTAGATTGCTGGTTGTTTGTATTCAACACAATTGAAGGAGTACTTTTGTTGTTGTTCCTGGGGATTGAACCCAGAGGCATTCTACCTCCGAGCTACATCGCCAGCTCTTTTTATTTTTTTATTTTGAAAAAGGGGCTCACTAAGTTGCTAAGCTTTTCACTAAGTGGCTGAGGCCGGCCTCAAACCTGTGATCCTCCTGTCTCGGCCTCCCAAGTACTTGGGATTACAGATGCATACCACCGCACCTGGCTGAAAGAGTACCTTTAAAAGGAAATACTTTTGTTGGTTAACAAATATACATCCCATTTGTTTTGTAGATGCAAAGTCCTAGAAATAAGGAGGCCATAAAAGCTCAAGATCCCTTGCAGGACATTCTGATCTTGCTCTTCAAGGACAAATTAACTCAGGTTGGAGAGCTCCAGTTTAAAAGATGGTTTTCCCATCTCCTACCTCTAGCTAGCTGATACCTATAGTATAAAGCAGACCTAAAGTTTACATTTAAATTGTGCCTGGTAGCCAGAGATCATCTTATAAAATAGTCCCATAAATTGGTTAAGAGGTGGACGTTGTGATAACATGTCTAAATAGAGTAGTGTCTTTGGGTAGGCTGCCATCTTGTCGCATGGGGAGTTTGTCACCTGGTTAGAGAGGTGAAGGAGAAAGCCTGCCCTAACTCACACCCCCTAAACTGGGGTCAATTTAGTGCCAAAAGATGACTTAAATGTGATTATCTCCTAATCCTCTGTTTAAACCACTTCCACCAGTCACTTCAAAAGATCGCCCTGCTTGTTAAGTTGGTCTTCGCTGGAGATTAATGAGCCTTTGAGCACAGTCACAATGGCCAGATTGTAACCCTCTCTCGCTTGCATTGAATGCAATAAAATGAGGCGTCAGAGATTCTGTCCGGTACCTCTGAAGTAGAATCTGTAATTTAGCCTTAGTTAAATATTAAGTAAATGTCTCTATGGGGTTGTTAGACTAACTGTATTGGGTTGGTTTTCAAACGCAATCAGGAAAAGTATTGGTTCTCGTGGAGGCTAAAAATAAAATGCCTTAAAACTGGACTCATGGGGTGAACTAATACATTTGGATCTCTCTAACACCATCATTACCTGAGAAATGATTCCTCCCCTTTCTCTTCTCATGATGGTGACAGGAGAATGTGCCCGTCTTCTTCCTGCCTTATAGCGCCCACCCCATGTCTCCCAAGACAGAGATGCTGTGGCCTGAGCAGCTTCAACGTCCTCCCAGATAGAGACCCCTGCCCAGCTTCCCCCAACTCCCTTCCAATGCGTCCTTGAGTTTGTTGTATGGATGGGCGATTGCTTTAAAGCTCAGTGAGATATAAAGTTGGCTGAAACACCAGGGTCCTGGAGGAAGGTTATCTTTAAGAATGAAATGAGGTTGGAGCTGATAAAAATAATGCAAAGAACTAAACATTTTAAACTGAGCTGTGATATAGAGTTAGTTCTTCTTCCCTCCCTTTGGTTTTATTCTGGCTGTTAATGTCCTATCAAGAAAAGCAAATAGCCTTTGCCAAATTATATCCAGAGACAAAACCAAGGAGCATCCAGACACCTTAGAGCATAAGGATTTCATTCTACCCTTGTTAAGGCTAAACCTGCCTGCAGGCCAATCAGTCCCTAAGGGTTTTAACAAAGGCACTGGATTTCTCCCCAGATTCTAGCCACTCATTTGTAAAACAAAAGGAAAGAAAATGAGCTAAACAACAGGTCTTTGAGGCCTTTCTTTCATATGAAATTTTCAAATAAAATCTTAACAACTCTCACTCTCTTTCTCTCTCTCTCTCTCTCTCTCTCTCTCTCTCAGCACTGGGAATTGAACCCAGTAACATTCCACCTCTGAGCTACACCCTCAGACCTTTTTATTTTTTATTTTTTATTTTTTATTTTGAAACAGGGTCTCTCTAGGTTGCGGAGAGTCTCACTACTTACTGAAGCTGTCCTCCAACCTGCGATCCTCCTGTCTCAGCTTTCCAAGTACTGGGATTACAGGTATGCACCACCATGCCGGGCTCAACTCTCTTTTTAAAAGAGCCAATCAATTCCATTTGTGAAGCTGCGTTCTTGAGTGGACGTGGGTCTTACAGAGGCTGTTTACTGAGCGTCCATTCATGCCAAGCGCTTTACATACAAGAACCCCATTTCACAGAGAAGAAAACTGACACCTGAAGAGGTTAAGACTTGCCCAAGAAGGGGGCACGACCACTGAGTAGAAGAGGTGGTGGACATGACTGGTTCTGTCTCCCACACCCATCCTGGCTGTTCCGTTCCACTGCACCATGTCGCCTGGAATGGCTAGCCTTTACTTTTTCCACTAATCCAATCTCTTAGAAACAGCTTTCTTTGCCTATTTGGTTGGCAAGGCGCCATTGAGCATCACAGTCTGGTTTGCCAGTGCCCGTGTGTATGGTGGCTAAACGTCACAGACTTTCCAGACACCCTCTTTCGGGCTCTCCATGCTGTGGGCCCCATGAGTAGCCTCTACTCTGATATGGTGGACTGTGTGTCCCAGGTTTCTGTTGCTTAGCGGGAAGCCCGGAGCACTGCTGGGACCTGAAGGCTGGCGAAGGGCGTTGGCACTTGTGTTTCAGAGCTGGAGGCCTGAGGAGGGCTGCCTGCTCATCCTGATTTTGGCCTTCCTGGGTCCAGCTCCACTTGCGCATCCTATTTTGCAAAGGAGTCAGGAAGAGTGGGCTTGTCCGGGTTGGAAGGTAGGGCTTTGACCTGAAGGGGCGTGGGCCCTGTCTTGTCAATGCGTCTCCTATTTCCCAGGCTTCCAGGCCATGGGGTGCTTTTACCTTCCCTGCCCGCCAGGCTTTTCAGCCTCAGTGACCAGTGAGTGACGGGTGCTGAAGTTCATGGCAGCTCTGCTGTAGCACGTGAGGCCTGGGGAGTGTCCCTGTGCTGGGAAGGGGAGGAACTGGCAAATGGTTAGGTGCTCTGTCAGGTCACAGCTAAGAGGCCACTCTTTATTTTGGCCTCTGGAATGTTCTGAGAGTGACAAGGCAAGCTGAGTCTTACTAACCCGATGGCTGCCTTCTGGCCTCTTCCCTCTCCTGTCACCCTTGCAAGGTGGAGCTTCCCCAGAAGACACTTTCTTGGTCCCTCCCCACCAGGGGAGACAGCAGGAAATGCCATCTTTAGTCACAGGGTAGAGACCTTGCTTCCTCTCTTTCTGGGTTCAGCCGCTACCACATGCCAGCCAGGCCCTTTGGGTCGACTGGCCTCAGTGGGTGTGTGCACAGGGACCAGGAGGCACTGCGCTTGCTGTGGCCTCAGCCTGCTGAGGGTTGATCTGGGAAACTGAGGCTTCCTGACTCTGGCTCTAGAGCACCAGCCTTCTCTTTCTAGATACCTTGCCTCCCCCAGTGATCCCTGACCATGTCCTGGTGTCTGAGACCTCAACCCCCATCACTGTCCTTTCCGGGCTCAGTTCAACTCGTGTTTTTCCTTTTTTTTCTTTAAACTTCCTTCCTTCCTTCCTTCCTTCCTTCCTTCCTTCCTTCCTTCCTTCCTTTCTTTCTTTCTTTCTTTCTTTCTTTCTTTCTTTCTTTCTTCAGTGCTGGGGATTAAATTCAGTGCCTCACACATCCTAGGCAAGCACTCTACTACTGAGCTGCACCCCCAGCCCTTTTTATGTTGAGACAGGGTCTAAGTTGCCCAGGCTGGCCTCAAACTTGTGATCCTCCTGCCTCAGTCTCCTTAGTAACTGGGATTATGGGCACCCAGCCAGTTCACGTGCTCTTATTATACCCTTCGTGAGGTGGAGTGAAGGGTCTTGAATACATAATTTGCAGGGAGTCACAGAACAACTGCTTGTGAATAAACAGCATCCCCACATTTGTAAATGTGAGCCACAGAGTCGGGCGTGGTGGCGCACGCTTGTAATCCCAGTACTTTGGGAGGCGGAGACCGGAGGATCCAGGTTCGCGGCCAGCCTCAGCTCGCTCTCTCTCTCTCTCTCTCTCTCTCTTTCCCTGTCTCTCTCTCTCTCTCTCTCTCTCTCTGTGTGTCTCTCTACCTAGTGAGGCCCTCCGCAACTTCGTGAGACCCGGTTTCAAAATAAAGTATAAAAAAAATAGGGCTGGGGGTGTTACTCGGAAGTAGAACGTCCCTGGGTTCAACCCCCGGTACTACAAAAAAAAAAAAAATGTGAGCCACAGGCATGTGCTACGGTTTGACTGTCCCTCAGGAGTGCGGACTCCAGGCCAGCCTTCGAGACAGGACTGGCTCTGCGTGCAGGGAGACCATCATTCAAGAGTCCTGACTATGCACTAGACGTGGGCTGTGGCACCGTGGAGTGAACCACAGGCACTATAATTACCCTCTTTCTAAAGATGAGGAAACGACAGAAAGCCAGCCACAGAGCCAGAGGGGATGGAGTGGAGATTTGAACCCACAACCATCTGGTTCCAGAATCCGGGAGCCTCTGTGCTCTGCACGAGCCTTTTCCCTTAGTTACATTAAACATACTCTCGCTTCTTTTTTTTATCTTTTAAATATTTTCAATGAGTTTTACTTTTCATTCTACAAGCAGTAAACCACATTAAAAATTTTTTTAAAAAAATAAGAAAGTTCCGTAAATCCTTCTTCATTTGTTGACTTGAGGGCAACTCTATCTATCTCTCTATCTATCATCTATCTATCTATCTAGTCTTTGCAATGTTTGGCCACAGAATGCAGTTTATATCCTGCTTTGTGGCAAATGGTTTGATAAAAGGTAAGCCATGACTTGTAGTTCATGATGAACGCGTAAGAAAGAGGAATGGGTTTGGGGAAGACTTATAAGTCTTTTAACCTAAAAAAAATTGAATCAAAGGATGTTTTATTCCCCTGAAGAATTAGGAGACTTGGTTTCTAACCCAAGTGAAAATTGCTTCCTAGTTCTCTAACATAGCAGGTGTTTTACTAGTAAGCTAGGGTCGGGAGCCCTCATAGGACAAAGCCGGGCTGGGACACGCTCATGGACGGTGGGTGTTGACAGGTGTGTCCTCCAGAGTCTGGAATTTACTAATAACTAGTCAAATGGTGCTGGTCTCTGGGCCTCAACCTGATCAACTGCAAAATGTGAAACTGAACAAAATAACCAGAGGACTTCTCTCATTTTGATAGTGTCATGATAATAAAAATATTGGTGGTGGAGAGCTTTTAAGCATAGCCAGACTTTTTAATCATAAACTCTGACTTCAACAGTGCATCTGCCCCTATAAATTTTTCCTTGGGTAATCCGCACACACTTCGACGGGGTTGGCTCTTACCAGTCTTTTTGGGGACCCCTGATAGGTAGAAGAAGCAATAGGGATTCTCTGTGAAAGGGGCCCTTAGGGAGACAGTGGTTGGACCGACCCTGGATCTGAGTCTGTAGACATCATTTGGTCCTGCAAATGCAAGCCAAAGACAGAAGGCTTCAGTGAGGAATCCGAGGTCTCCTAGACCAGGCACAAAGGCATGGATGGGGAAAACTATGCACACAAGCCTTGCTCTTGGCTTCATTTAGAGAGAGACAAAGAAAGAAAGAGAGTGAGACAAAGAGTATGTGTGTACACACACATGCATATAAATTCATAGTTTGCATTGCATATGCTCAGATTTAACTAGAAAAAGATGTTATGTTTTTGTTCCTTTCAAAATTAAATTTCTTCTGGCATTCACAAGCACTGAAATCAGAAGGAAAAAAATGTTTTGTTCAATTTGAAAATGCTTCTCCAACACATAGCGAGCTGACTCTGGGGGCTGGGGACTGCCGTTCTGAAGGTTTCCTGAAACAGTCTAACTTGGAACTCGCAAGTTGTGAGCAGCGGTAGGCTTGCTTTCTTTTGAACTCACCCTGGTAAACAAACAAAGACTAAGTGAGTAAAATAAGAGAGATGATTTCTTTTATTAGGCCACAAAAGAAAATCCAGGCAAAGAACATTAAACCCTGCACTTAATACTAACTCTACAATTGGGTACACACCCGTAACATGGCTGCCAGCTGGGAGTGCTCCTTACAGGTGTATGTGAAATAAAGACACACAGGGCAATTTTCAGTGTTTGTCTACATCACTGGGAAAAATATTTAGCTAGAAAGGACACACTGTCATGGACTGAAAGAGACATACTGTCATGACTGAAAATCTCCATTTTTCTATAAACAATAAGGACCATGACATGGGTGTTTAGTTAGAATTTATTTACAAAATTAAAGAATCAGGGGCTCATTCATTTGGGTAAACTTCCCAAATAAACCAAATGTACTTTGAAGCCGTTGCCTTTTTTGAGGCTGGATTTAGAAATTTAACCCTAGATTTATACTGTAGAAAAAGCATTTAGGATGTATGTTAAAGATGGGGTTTTCTGCTTTCTTAAAAAGTCCACTAATCTACAAAGAATGTTTGACTATTTGTCCTAGAGGGCAATCAAAGGGGTGTGTCTTCAACACTGAGAGGATTAAATCATTAAAACTCTGTCAAGACCTGAGCTGCAGAAACCCAGGTGCTTGCCTTTATTTAAAATGTCTCCATAACGCAAAAGGATGTGTTTCAAGGGTGTGCTAATCTGTTAGGAGCTCTCTTACGGATGCTAATTTTGAGTGAGTGTGTACATTCCTGAGAAACATATGTTAAGGAAATTTTATTCAGGAGATAGGAAACCATTTAGAGCTTTAAGATTAAAATATAAAGCCAGGCGTGGTGGCGCATGCTTGTAATCCCAGTACTTTGGGAGGCGGAGACTGGAGGATCCGGGTTCGCGGCCAGCCTCAGCGCGCATGCGCACGCGCGCGATCGATCGATTGATCGATCTATCTCTCTCCTCTCTCTCCCTCTCTCTCTCTCTCTACCTAGTGAGACCCTCCGCAACTTCGTGAGACCCGGTTTCAATAATAAAGCATAAAAAAAAGGGCCAGGGGTGTAGCGCGGAGGTAGAACACCCCTGCGTTCAATCCCCGGTACCGCAAAAAAAAAAAAAAAAATATATATATATATAAAGAGCCATGCATGGGACGGACCCTGGTTCAGAAAATGTTTGGTAAATGGAGCAGATATTGCAGTTGAAATTATCCGAAAAGCTAAGGCGAAGGAACAAATAAAACTTAGGCAATGATGCTCTCATTTATTTATTTATTTATTTATCTATTTATTTTTGGTACTAGGGATTCAGCCCAGGGGCATTCTACCTCTGAGCTACACCCCCAGCTCTTTTTAATTTTTTGTTTTGTTTTGTTTTGTTTTGTTTTGAAACAGAATCTCACTAGGTCTCTGAGAGTCTTGCTACATTGCTGAGGCTGTCCTTGAACCTGTGACCCTTCTGTCTCAGCCCCCCCCAGTACTAGGATTACAGGCATGCACTATCACTCCTGGCCAGCAATGATGAATACTCTTTTGGGGTTACTTGGGCATTTTTCAGTCTTTACAATCTGAAATTTATTTATTTATTTATTTATTTATTTATTTTGGCGCTGAGGATTGAACCCAGGGTCTTGTGCATGCTAAGCATATCGACTACCACTATGCTGTACCCCTGGCCCCTGAAATTGAGATTATTTGCATTTAAACATTAGCAGTTGATACAAATAAGGATACAAGCCTAATAACCTTTTTTTGTGTGTGTGTGGTACCGGGGATTGAACCCAGGGGCGTTCTACCTCCACGCTACACCCCCGGCCCTATTTTTTTATACTTTATTTTGAAACCGGGTCTCACGAAGTTGCAGAAGGCCTCACTAAGTAGAGAGAGAGAGAGAGAGAGAGAGAGAGAGAAAGAGAGAGAGAGAGACAGGGAGAGAGAGAGCTGAGGCTGGCTGCGAACCCGGATCCTCCGGTCTCCGCCTCCCAAAGTACTGGGACTACAAGCGTGCGCCACCATGCCCGGCTCTAATAACCTTTTGAAAGCATCTCATAAAACATCTTCCAAATCGTGAATTCCTGCAGAAGCATGAGGCTTAGGTGTTCAGTTGTAGTGTTAAGGTTGGGGGTCTTATCACCACAGGCATAATACATTAGTTGTCTATAGCGATATCTTGTTCCTAATCTGGATGCACCTGCACTAGGTCTGAAAAACCATAAAGGAAGATTAAAAATGTTCTGGCCCCTTAAGATGATGTGATTGTGGGGTAGGCTAGAAGACCTAAGGATAGGCTGAAAGGAGACGGGGGGGGGGGGGGGGCCACGAGTAACAAACAGTCCACATTCGAAGTTCGCTTTCACATACTCTGATAGCAAGCAGTGCTATTAAATCGATCGTTGGACTTTATCTGTGGGTCATAGTTTCAAACCTTCAATGTTACAGCAGTGCAGTACTGCTTAAGTTTACAAAGCAGAACAACAAACCTCCCTGTATGGGGAAATTATTAAAGATTTTCATCAAGAACAAAGAAGAAGCCGAGCATGGTGGTGCACGCCTGTAATCCCAGTACTTGGGAGGCTGAGACAGTAGGATTACAGGTTGGAGGCCCTCAGCAACTTAGTAAGACCCTGTCTTAAAATAAGGTTGGGCAGCCAGCCTCAGCACTCTCTCTCTCTCTCTCTCTCTCTCTCTCTTTCTCGCTCTCTACCTAGTGAGGCCCTCCACAACTTTGTGAGACCCAGTTTCAAAATAAAGTATAAAAATATAGGGCCGGGGGTGTAGCGCAGAGGTAGAATGTCCCTGGGTTCAATCCCCGGTACTGCAAAAAATAAATAAAAAAATAAAAAATAAAAAATAAAAAATAAAAATAAAATAAGGCTGGGGTGTGGCTCAGAGGAGGTAGAATGACCCTGGGTTCAATCCCCAGCATAAAAAAAAAAAATCAAGAAGAAAACAATCTCTAGTAGGTAGTAATTAATGTATCAGTGTCCAACATGAAGGAGAGCTAGAAACACCCTCTTAGGTAATTTCCTATACTGTGGATTTTACACTTATTTATTTATTTATTTATTTATTTACTTACTTACTTACTTACTTACTTACTTATTTTGTGGTACTAGGGATTGAACTCAAGTGCATTCTACCTCTGAGTTACACCCCCAGCCCTCTTTTATTCTTTATTTTGAAACAGGGTCTCACTAAGTTGCGGAGGGCCTCACTAAGTAGCTGAGGCTGGCTGCAAACCCAGATCCTCCTGTCTCAGCCTCCCAAGTACTGGGATTATAAGCATGTGCCACCACACCTGGCTTACATTTATTTATTTAATGGTACTGGGCAGCCCAATTTTTAATTTATTTTATTTTATTTATTTATTTTTTAAACAGGGTCTAGCTAAGTTGCAGAGAGTCTTGCTAAGTTGCTAAGGTTGGCTTTGAACCTGGGACCCTCCTTTCTCAGCCTCCTAAGTACTGGGATTACAAGCATGCACTACCACGCCAGGCTGAATGTTACATTTATAAATATGCCAGACTAAGCTGGGCGTGGTGGCGCACGCTTGTAATCCCAGTACTTTGGGAGGCAGAGACCGGAGGATCCGGGTTCGTGGCCAGCCTCAGCTCTCTCTCTTTCTCCCTGTCTCTGTCTCTTTCTCTAACTAGTGAGGCCTCTGCAACTTCGTGAGACCCGGTTTCAAAATAAAATATTAAAAAATAGGGCTGGGGGTGTAGCGCGGAGGTAGAACGCCCCTGGGTTCAATCCCCGGTACCGCAAAATAAATAAATAAATAAATAAATAAATAAATAAATAAATATGCCAGACTAAGATGTAGCTAGTACATTCTTCTTCAACACCCGCACTCTTACCTTGTCTCTCAGAATGCGTACGTCTTTTCCTTCTCTCAATAAAATCAACCTGTGCCTCCCTGTGACCAGTCCTTACACTCCTTTCTGTGAGGACGTCAAGGGCCCTCACGGCCCAAGTGGAGGCCCACCTCCATTTGGGGACCTCCCCAGGACCCCCATCCCAGAGACAGTTGTCATATAATTGTTTCACGCCAGCTCTCCACCTCCACTTTGAAAACAGCTGGCCATAAGCAAACTAGAAATAGGTACTGTAGCATTTCTATGTCCAAAAATAGAATGCCAAGAGCATGTGAAGGAAGATTGGAGGAACCATGAGTCAGTCATTGTTTCTAAAAATACTGTTTTAGAAAAGCATACCACTCCACCGATGGCTCGCGCTTCCGAACGTATCTGAATCTAACATTAATTCGTAAAGTATTAACTTTGTGTGTGTGTGTGTGGTACTGGGGATTTAACCCAGCAGCATTCTCCCTCTGAGCTATGTCCCCAGACTTATTTTTTTTATTTGGAAACACGGTCTTGCTAGGTTAATGAGAGTCTCACTACTTGCTGAGGCTGTCCTCAAACCTGTGATCCTCCTGTCTCAGCCTCCCAAGTACTGGGATTACAAGCATGTGCCACCACGCCCGGCGATTTGTAAAGTATTAATACTTAGAATTACATGTGATGAAACTGAGCACAGAATTTAAATAGCGCCCAGCACTCATCCTCATGTTAGCCTTTGTTTTGTGCAACATCAGGTCTAAAATAAAGGATCTCTTTGGAGGAGATGAAGAGTTCAGGGAAAGCGCACCAAAGGCTGGACTGGAGCGGGCAGGTGTAGAGAGAATATTCACACATGGGAAACCAATCCCTTAGGAAAGTTTAGAAAATAAGACTGACTCCTACAAAGAGCGAGCGCTGCGAGGCCATCACCAGTGGCAGCAAAAGTGCCCTCCCTTGACAGATGTGCACTCCTGAGCCAAAACCAGTGTGTAACTGGCCGTGAGATATACGGGCGTGGTGGTGTACACTTGCAATCCCAGTACTTGGGAGGCTGAGACAGGAGGATCCCGGGTTCGAGGACAGCCTCAGCAAATAGTGAGACTCTCATCTACCTAGACCCTGTTTCCAAATAAAAATAAAATAGGACTGGGGGTATAGCTCAGAGGCAGAATGACCCTAGGTTCAATCTCCAGTGCCACACACACTCACACAAAAAAAGATAGATGGGACACATTAGAGCAGGATTGCAAAGTGTATTTAAACATTTGCTAAAGCCTGGACTCCTCCTTCTCTCTCTGCTGGGGATCAACCCGGAGGCCTTGCACAAGCTAGGCAAGCACTCTACCACTAAGCTGCACTCCCAGTCCTCCCTTTCATTTTAAAGGGAAGTTTACACCTGTCCCTGTACTGAAGTCTCTGGCTTCCCTAGTGTCAGCCTCCCAGGAAGCCCAGGCTAGTTTTCTCCAGTTTTCCCTGGCCCTGGAGCTGCTGGTGGTGTGAGAGCCTGCAGGAGTTTGCTACTTGCACCAAAGCTGCGTTTACGTCCACACTCTCTCCTGTAAATGGAGAACTGAGTAGGTAAAGGACCCAAGCTCGAATTTCCCCACACTCAGGCTCCTACAAACAGAAGCCCTGAAGATGAGCCTCCCACCCTTTGGGGTATTTTGTGAAAGGATTAAGTCCAAGGAGCCATCCCTCCCCATGTGACTACCCCCATCCCTTACCAATGACAGAACCAGTCACTGACCCTCCTAATTTCCTTTCTTTGTCTCTGAAATGATTAGTGAACTCTGCCCCTACTGGCCAGGCCAGACCAAATACCTGCTGCCTGGACTCCGCAAAACTTGAGTTTCTCTCCATCTGGGACCCGGAACTCACCCTCAGCAGCACACAGCCCCACTTTAAGGATCCAGCTGAGAATAACCCGCCCCCACCCTCACCCCACTCCCCACGCCCAGGCCTTTCCAGCCTCCTCCATTCCTCCCTGTGGATCAGAAAAGCCCTTTCAGCCTCATTTTTTGAGACTCTTGAATATCTCATGGTCTCTTTATTGCCGTATTCCTCTTCCCCCTTCTTGCAATAACCCCCTAATTGCATAAAGTCTCCTTACCCACATCCCAATTTGTTTTATATTTCACAAAGATCATGGATAAAGCACAGAGAACTGAACCCAGTAGCACTCTGTGTGGCAGGCAGCACTCTGGGTTTACTTTGTGTTTCCTCCCCTTGGGCAACCTGCAATCTTTTCCCTTGCAGAATAGGTTTTAGCAAGGCATTTGAACTCTTTCTCTAACAATGCAGCATATAAGTAACAAAGAGACATGGGAGGCCTCCCTTCCTTTGGGCTGGTAGTTAGCATACGAGATGGGAAACTAGGTAGAGACCTTAGGATGGCCCCTCAAACACCAAGTGGCTTCCTAACTTTATAGCTCTG
>PVJS01012607.1:32067-43645 GCA_004027185.1 Glis glis
GTCTCTCTCTCTCTCTCTCTCTCTCTCTCTCTCTCTCTCTCTCTCCTTAAGCCCTCCACAACTTCGTGAGACCCGGTTTCAAAATAAAGTATAAAAATATAGGGCCGGGGATGTAGCTACGGAGGTAGAATGCCCCTGGGTTCCATCCCGGTACCGCAAAAAAAACAAAAAAAAACACCTTCCCCAACCAAAAATCAGTTATTCTTGTATTTTCACCTACTTTAATTTATTACTATTATGATGATGACGATTATGATTATTATTATTATCATCACTTTTTTGGTACTGGGGATTGAACCCAGGGGCATTTTACCTCTGTGCTACACATCTGCCCCCCTTTTTATTTCTCATTATGAAATAGGGTCTCGCTAGGCTACTGAGGGTCTTGCTAAATTGCTGAGGCTGGCCTCAAACCTGTGATCCTCCTGTCTCAGCTTTCCAAGAACTAGGATTACAGGCATGCACCACCACACCTGACTTCCTACTTTATTTTAGGGCTGGCTTTTCCAGCATTAATGGGAGCACTGAGAATTCACTGTATAGATCCTCCTTCTCAGCTGTGCCCACACGGCCCACCACCTTGTTTTATTGTTTCTAATGAATAGCTCACAAGCAAGCAACATTAGTTTTGAGGAGTGCTATGTCATTTAAAAAATATATGGAAAATCACTTTTAATTCTATTAGGATACCCAGACTATCGATCAGTTGCATTGAATATTGTTGTATTATACAGGTGGTTTTGTTGCGGTGGTGCTGGGGATTAAACTCAGAGTCTCAGCACTTCCAGCTGCATTAGCTTTCTAATTAGGCTCCTTCCAGCCCCCCATTTCCCACTGGAGACTGAACCTAGGGCCTCACACAGGCTAGGCAAGTGCTCAACCACTGAACTACATCCCCAGCCCTTTTTATTTTATTTTGAGGCAGTGTCTCTCTAAGTTGCGCAGACTGACCCCTCAAACTGGTGATCCTCCTGCCTCAGCCTCCCAAGTAGCTGTGATTACAGGTGTGCACCACTGCACCTGACTCCTCCAGCTATTCTTTACCCTTCCAGTCCATCCACCCCATAATATTTAGAATAATCTATTTCAAATGTAGATATGAACTGTTAAACACATTTCAATACCCAAGCACCTTAAAATCACTTCTAAGGCCCTTCACCGTAGACTGCTGCCTCCACCTCCACCTTCGCCACTTCCCAGGTCCATTCTGTCTCTGGAATCCCAGAGTCACTGATGAGACCCTTCGGCCCCACAGCAGTCCCTAATCTTGAAGAGGCACGTACTCTACGTATGCGTCTGTCTGTCCTGGTGTCCCCTGCCCTGCAAGCTCTCACTGCTCCTGCCCATGGCCCCTCTGCTGAGGCTCAGTCTCAGAGTAGGCACCACCTCTAGAGAAGCCACCTGACCCCTGCATCCGCACTCCCCGCCAGGTGGATCCTAATTGTTCCATGAACATGATACTTGGCAGAACTCAATACATAAGTGTTGGGCAAGCCGGGCGTGGTGGCGCACGCTTGTAATCCCAGTACTTGGGAGGCGGAGACCGGAGGATCCAGGTTTGCGGCCAGCCTCAGCTACTTAGTGAGGCCCTCGGCAACTTCGTGAGACCCGGTTTCAAAATAAAGTATAAAAAATAGGGCCCGGGGTGTAGATCGGAAGTAGAATGCCCCTGGGTTCAATCCCTGGTACCACAAAAAAAAAAAAAAAGGTATTGGGCCAAATAAATAAAGGCTCTTTCCACAAAGATGATTTAAGGAAGATGCCCTACAAGAGTAAAAGGGATAGCCATGTAAAGAGATAATTACAGTTCAGGATGGTGAAGACAGGCTAGAAATACCTAGTCTTTTAAAGATGGGATGGCCCCCTATCTGGAATGTTCTCCAGTGGCCCTGATGGGAAGTTGAGAAGCAAGTGTGGTCACGGTTCCACCAAGGTGTCTTTGGTATGAAAGTCAGGTTGAAGATCCCCAATTTGAAAACCAAAGTCAGAAGCACTCTAAAATCTGAGACTTTTTGAGCACTGAGCATTATACCCCAAGTAGAAAATTCCATACCATGAAATCTTGTTCATGTGCAAAATTATTAAAAATATTGTACAAAATTATCATTTGCCCATGTATATAAGTTATATACAAGATATAAATGAATTTTGTGTTTATACTTGGGTCCTGTCCCCAGGATATCTCATTACATATATGCAAATATTTCAAAGTGAAAAAAAAATCCAAAATCTGAAGCACTTCTGGTCCCAAACATTTTGGATAAGGGATACACAGTCTGTAGTAATTCTATATATTTCTAAGCTGCTAAGGAATAGTTATTTTGTTGTTATTATTATTGTTTGCAGTACTAGGGATTGGACCCAGGGGCATTCTACCTCTTAACTACACCCCCAGCCCTATTTTATTCTTTATTTTGAAACAGGGTCTCACTAAATTGCAGAGACTCTCACTAAGTAGCTGAGACTGGCCACGAACCTGTGATCCTCCTGTCTCAGCCTTCCAAGTACTGGGATTACAAGCGTGCACCACCATACCTGGCTTCTAAGTAATCGTTTTTTTTTTGTGTGTGTGGTACTGGGGATTGAACCCTGGGGCATTCTACCTCCCAGCTACACCCCCAGCCCTATTTTTCATTCTTTATTTTGAAACAGGGTCTCACTAAGTTGAGGAGGGCCTTACTAAGTAGCTGAAGCTGGCTGCGAACCTACGATCCTCCTGTCTCAGCCTCCCAAGTACTGGGATGACAGGTGTGCGCCACCACACCTGGCTTCTAAGGAATCTTTAAGCCAGATTGTATTTGCTTTTCAGAAAGAGTATTGGTTCTCTTTCTTACCTTATCATTGGTGAGCAACAGTCTTTAGGTTTAGTCATTTGTTCATTTGTTTAACAAACGTCTGGCAAGGGCCTGTCCACCACGCTCTGAGCACGAAGCCAGGCGCTGGGGATTAGCCATGAGCAAGGCAGATTTCATCCCGCTCTCCTGGGGCCCACGTGTAGGCAGAACAGATGGCGAGAAGTAATGAAGGCTCATGGAAGGCTGTGTGGCCGCTGTGTGGGAATGGTCAAGGGAGAGTCCAGACCTGCTTTAGAGGATCGGTCAGCCACGGGCACCGTGTGCAAGGGTTTCTAACTTACAGCTTGGAGGGTCAGAAGGAGCCAGCCCACTGAGGGCTGGAGGACAGAGTCCCAGGCCAAGGAAAGCCCAAAGCCAGAAAGAGGGCATCCTGTGGAGGAATGAGAGATGTGCCAGTGTGACTGGGCAGAGGTAGGAGGAGCTTTCTTCTGGAAGTTTCCAGGACACCATATGCTCCTGGTGTACTTCATACAGGACTCCTCAGGCTCCCTTTACAATCAAGAAGGGTGAATCCTCAAACAGGAGACTGGCGTTGAGTGCTGTCTCAACCCTGAGCTAACCCTGAGGCCCTGGGTTGTTACTCCACTAACTTAGACCTAGGTTCTCATGTGTAACCTGAAAAGGTGGGATGGGGTAGTCCCAACTCTATATACCATGAGGCTATTAACACACATATCTAAGAGCAAAAGGAAAAGAATCACTGATCCATTCATCAACCAAAATATTTGAGTGGCTGAACCGGGCGTGGTGGTGCACGCCTGTCATCCCAGTACTTGGGAGGCTAAGACAGGAGAATCACAGGTTTGAGGCCAGCCTCAGCAACTTACTGAGGCCCTCAGCAGCTTAGTGAGACCCTATTTCCAAGGAAAAAAAAATAGGGCTGGTGGTGTAGCCCGGAGGCAGAAGGCCTCTGGGTTCCATCCCCAGTACCACAAAAATTAATTAATTAATTAATTAAAATAAAAAATAAAAAGTGTGGGGGTGTAGCTCAGAGATAGAATACCTCTGGGGTCAATGCCCAGTATCCTCCCCCCATTTTTTTATTTTTTTGAGTGCCTAAACAGAACCAGGTACTATTCCAGATTCTGGGAGAAACGACTCAGGGTGCGGATGGGACTGATAAAAGCACAAGGGCCGGGACGTAGCTCAGTGGTAGTGCTTGCCTAGCACAGATGAAGCCCTGGGTTCAATCCCCAGCACTGCAAAGGGGGAAAAAAGAAAAACAAAATATATCATCTAAATGCAGGTGGTGCAAAGATCTGTGAAGAAAACTAAAAGAGCCCATGGACAGAGCATGGTGTGGGAGGCACACCAGGCTAAGCAGGGCAGTCAGGCTAGGCCTTCCCCAGGAGGGGCAAAGGGCACAGGACTGACTTGACTTATAATTTACATGTAACTCTCATTTCAATTGTTCGTGGCAAGTCTAGGGTGTTTGAAATGTATCAACCTTTCTGATTGATTTCTACATTTATCCATTTGGAAACCCACGTTCCCCAGAAATATAAGTAGCCCGGCAAGCAAGCCTTCTGAAAAGATAGCTAGATTTTAAAAAGTGCAAGGCCATCTGTGAGTTGGTCTTTCCCATCTTTAAAATAAAACAGGGTCGGGTGTGGTGGCACACGCTTGTAATCCTAGTACTTGGAAGGCTGAGACAGGGGGATTGCAAGTTCGAGGACAGCCTCAACAATTTAGTGAGGCTCTCAGCAACCTAGTGAGACTCTGTTTCCAAAAGAAATCAAATCGGTCTGGGTGTGTAGCTCCGAGGTAGATGCCTTTAGGTTCAATTCCAAGTACCACAAAAAAAAAAAAATAGGGCTGGGGGTGTAGCTCAGAGGTAGAATGCCCCTGTGTTCAATCCCTAGTACCACCAAAAACAAAATAAAATAAAACAGATGCTGTAATTCAGAGGTGGTGAGACATGGCATCCATCAGTAGAGCTGAGAAAACACTTTCCTTGTCTCCTCCAGGTGAACCCCAGCCTACTAGTGGAATGTGGGAATGGCAGAGAAGAGCAGGGATGGGCCCAATCGCCCCCAGGCAGGCGGTGGCAGGCTCAGTCAAGCCTTCCTCATTAAAAAGGGTCATGGGGAGGTTATGGCGCTGGTTACAGTCCTGTTGGGAGGTGTGGATGGTGTGATCCACAGCCCTTCCTAATAGCATAAGGTTAATGACTGACCGGCCAACTGGAAAATCTATGGCGCCCGGCCTTCTCCCCTCCACTCTCCTCTGCTCCTCCCGCCTCCTTCCTTCGCTCCCTATGGTGAGCAGGCGTCAGGCAGGGGATTGCTGGACTCTTGTCCTTTCCCGCTTAAAGACTGGATCTTCAGGCGGGGAGTCTGGCAGCCCCAGGGGAGGAAAGCTTTTTCTTCTCTACCTGGGAGAAACCTTAGAATGAAGCCATACTGCCAGAAAGGAGGAAGAAACAGAGAAGGAGGAGAAGGGAGAAAAGATGGTGTTTCTAAGGAATGATGCCATCACAGCTGAAATGAAAAGGGAACTTGGTTTTCAGAGATGATGAACTAGAGAAGATTTACATGTTTAAAATACTTTTTTTTTTTTTTTGCAGTACTGGGGATTGAACCCAGGGGCATTCTACCTCTGAGCTACACCCCCAGCCCTATTTTTTTTATTCTTTATTTTGAAACAGAGTCTCACTAAGTTGCGGAGGGCCTCACTAAGTAGCTGAGGCTGGCCGCAAACCTGTGATCCTCCGGTCTCAGCCTCCCAAGTACTGGGATGACAAGCGTGTGCCACCATGCCCGGCTTAAAATACCTTTTGAAATGCACTAGAATCTTAGTTTTTTAGAATCTTTTCAATTAAGGCGGTGGTGAAGTTGTTTTTGTTGTTGAGCTCTACAAGCTGATGTCTTTATGTTTACCCCACATAAACTCTTCCATAGAGCTTACTAAGGTGCATGGGCACACGCCTGTAATCCTAGAACTTGGAGGGCTGAGACAAGAGGATTGCAGGTTCGAGGCCAGCCTCATCGCAACTTAGGAAGACCCTTGGTGACTTAGTGAGACCCGTTTCAAAATAAAAACATTTTTTTAAAGGGCTGGGGGTGTAGCTCAGAGGTGACCCGCCCCTGGGTTCAATCCCCGGGATGCCAGTTCTCTGAACTAGAACTTACAGCATCACGTTCTTTCCTTGGGTCTATCTAGAAGTGCAACTGAGCCCTTCGGTCGGCAGAAGCATGTCGCCAGGGTCGAGAGAGCTCTCTGTTCAGTTAGTCTAGCTGAGTGGCGTTCATCCCTGAAGTCTGAGAGCCTCCACTTGAACTTCAGGGCTTAGGCGCTCTCTTGTGTATGGAAGAGACTGTCATGAGGTTTGGAAATTTCCTAGGAGAGAGATTAAATCTTAGACCAGGAGACCAGGAGCCTCTATACTTTTTCTTTTTCTTTTCTTTTTCTTTTTTGTACTGGAGATTGAACTCAGGGGCATTTTACTTCTGAGCTACACACACAGGTCTTTTTATTTTGTATTTGAAACAGGGTCTCACTAAGTTGCTGAGGGTCTTATTAAGTTGCTGAGGCTGGCCTCCAACCTGTGATCTCCTGTCTCAGCTCCCAGGTACTGGAATTACAGGCATGCTCCACCATGCCTGGCTAGGAAGCAGCATCCCTTGATGAGGGCAAGGTGCTCCCAGTGTGTGATGGAGGAGGAGTGGGATGGGGGTGGAATCCTGGAGCACTTAGGTGATGACCACATAGATCCTAACTTTCACCTGAATTGCCGGTTTTTAGTTTGGAAAGAAAAGAAGTGAACTAGAAAAAGGCAAGGAGAACAGTGAGTAGCAATTGGCTTTTCCCAGTGTTGATGGCATAGCCCAGGACCTCCAAATGAGAGTGGAGCTAGATGTTGTGGAAGGAAATGGAAGAGTCCATCGGGCTGTGCCCCCAGATTGGTCGGGCAGATACACAGTCAGGGCGTCCTCGCTCAAAACCGGCCTCATCTGCTGTAAGTGAATTTTCTTCCCTGCATCCTGTGATTATGGCTCCCGTAACTTCGTTAGGCGGCATATTGAGTTTGTATTCTTGGTCCTTTCCTTCACTTTCCATTTCCTCTAAGCGTCTTAACGGGTAATTCGGTTTGCTCCTCGGCCGCCATGGACAAAGCACCGCATGGTGAGATGGCACTGGCTCCACATGCGTGCAGGAGAATACACAGCTGGCGACGTCCATCTCTGCGGACCAAGAGCATTGGACCCAGGAGTGTGGGACGGCCATCCACCGCGCTGGTCACCATTTGGCTCAATGTTAAACTACTTGCCACAAAAGAGAAGAGAGAAGATTCTGGCATTTGTGATGGGAACCAAATCCAGACAAACGGAAAGCCCTGGGCTTTCTCAAACAGAGGCCATTAGGACGAGTGCTCCTTTAGCACAGTGCTTACTGTTAGAGATGGCGTCACCCCTGGGGTGGCAGCCTGCACCGTCCAGCTGGATTCTCTGTGCAGCCCAGCTGGTCCATCCGGGGACAGGGAAGACACTGTGAGCCCGGGTAGTTCACAGCCTGGATGGGGAGGCTGTTGTTGCTTGACTCCTAAGAGTTTAAAGTCTCCAGAAATAAATCCTCTTTATTTCTTTTGAATGATCACTGCTCAAATTTTTTCTTTTTCTTTTTTTTTTTTTTTGCAGTACTGGGGATTGAACCCAGGGGCATTCCACCCTCCGAGCTACACCCCCAGCCCTATTTTTTTTATTCTTTATTTTGAAACAGGGTCTCACTAAGTTGCAGAGGGCCTCACTAAGTAGCTGAGGCTAGCCACGAACCCGGATCCTCTGGTCTCAGCCTCCCAAGTACTGGGATTACAAGCGTGCGGCGCCACCACGCCCGGCTCAAATCTTTTCTGAATCCCACTAAGATTGTAGACTAGTAACAGACTCAAAGAGGTGACCTCCAGCTCTAACAGCTCACAGCATGGAGAGGCCTGTAAGCGACAAAGCCATCGCTTTACAGGAAGCTCAAATAAATGACCCAACTCCAACCATGTGTGTAAGTAGAGCAGGCGATTGCCTGGAAACTAGTATTCAATGTTAATGACCTTTGCTGGGCACAGTGGCGCATGCCTGAAATCCCAGGACCTGGGAGGCTGAGACAGGAGGATCTCAGGTTCAAGGTCAGCCTCAGCCACTTAGAGAGACCCTGTTTTAAAAATAAAAAATAAAATAGGGCTGGGGGTATAGTTAAGAGGTAAAATGCCTCTAGGTTCAATCCCCAGTACCAGAAACCATTTTTTTAAATGTTAATGACCTTTAGCTTAAAATCAGGCTCTTGGCTGGTGAGACCAGCATGGTGTCCAGCCTGATCTCACCCCATCAGGGGACAGATGCTGCCACAGAAGGGTAAGAAGAGAAGCACAGTCACGTTTTATCTAGTCTTGAGGTAAATCAAGACTAGACACCCTCTGAGGTCAGATCTATTCCAAGGTATGCTGAGCCTGGATCCCATTTAATAATATTTATGTTGTTTCCAACTCAATCCCCCCCCCAGCAAATTGGGGGACACATTACAACATCACAAATAGTTTTGTCTACAGAGTTCTTTCTATTTCGTTAAAGATTTAGGGTTTGGGTGACAAAGTAGGTGAAAGGGGACAGGCAAAAGCATTTGTTTTTGTGACCAGCATTTGAAAGGTACCCATTTTTTTCAGTCTTTATGATGAAGTATGTGTTCACCTGGTACCACCGGCATGACCAGAGCTGTGGGGAAGGCCCGGCGGAGGCTCCGCACGCCACTCTCAGGACTGATTTCATTCGTTCTGCACAATCATAGAACATGAATGACTGAATTGTGGGAATATTTATAAAATATGTATGAAATGGGGGAAATTGGCCTAGGAGAATTAGATTTGTTCAATTAAGTTTTTAAAAATTACCAGGAATCAGGATGTATGCATTAAAAATGTCTTGGGAAGAGTACATAAATTCTTAATTTAGACTTGACCTAACCAGTATACCCTTTTTATTACATCTTTGGAGGAAAAAAAAATGCATGACTCTCTAACGTCATTCGAAGATAGCCAAGGGTCCATTAGAAGTGGAAATACTTCTTCCCTTCAATTACTGCCAGCAATATTCCATAGATGCTTTATAATATGTGCCATATTTAGTTGCTTGGTAATATGTGCCAATATTGATTTTCTTTTTCCTTATTCTTATCATTATTATTTTAGTACTGGGGATTGAACCCTGGGGCACTCAACCTCTGAGCTACACCTCCAGCCCTTTTTATTTTTTATTTTGGAACAGGGTCTTGCTAAATTGCTGAGGCTGGCCTCAAATCTACAATCCTCCTGTCTCAGCCTCCCAAGTACTGGGATTACAGGCTCGTGCCGCCACACCCAGCTCCAATCTTGGTTTTGACATCTAAATGGCTCCTGAGCTGATGCATATATATAAATAAGCAAGGATTTAGATGAAGGCAGCGGCAGCTCATTAACACACTATGTTGAAAAGCTCTAGGCCGATATTGCTAGTGCCAAGGGTGCTGGGGGAGATGTCTGCATCTTGCAGACAACATTAGAAATGGTTAGTATTGGAAATGACATCATGACTGAAGAGCAATTTATTCTGTGTACAGTGCATCTGTTGTTTGTTTTTTATATGGGAGGGATATCTTATGTTTCGCAGGCTGGCCTCAAACTTGTGATCCTCCTGTCTCAGCCTCCTGATAGCTGAGACTATGAGCCACGGCCACTGGGCGCTTTTGACACTTCTTCAATTAGAGAGTTGTATTGCCTTTTTACAAATATGAAAGGAAGCTGGAGTGATGGGGCATGCTACTCAGGAGGTTGAGGCAGGAGGATCACAAGTTCAAGGCCAGCCTGGGCAACTTGGTGAGGCCCTGTCTCAAAACAAAATTTAAGCCGGGCGTGGTGGCGCACGCTTGTAATCCCAGTACTTTGGGAGGCGGAGACCGGAGGATCCGGTTTCGCGGCCAGCCTCAGCTCTCTCTCTCTCTCTCTCTCTCTCTCTCTCTCTCTACCTAGTGAGGCCTCCGCAACTTCATGAGACCTGGTTTCAAAATAAAGTACAAAAAAATAGGGCCGGGGGTGTAGCGTGGAGGTAGAACGCCCCTGGGTTCAATCCCTGGTACCGCAAAAAAAAAAAAAAAAAAAAAATTTAAGAAAGAGATGGGAGCTGAGCACGGTGTGAGATACTTTGATAGTGCGAGAGCCGTGTGCATCTACTGCTTGCTTGCCCACGTGCATCCATGCATTCACCACCAAGGCTTGTTGCAGGGGCTGGGGGGTGAAAGAACCATACTTTACTCTAGACGCCATCTCATTAAGATGAGTCAATACAGGAAACTGAATAATTAGAAAGGTATAACTAGGATTTCTAGTGTACTTGCTATGTGAGATGAGGACTTCCTTTTTTAGAGCGTTTTGGATGGAATATATATTACAAAGTAAAACTAACAAGCCATGATTTCACAAATGTTTCACTAAAAGGGAGTGAGCCAATTTGAAGGCCAATATTAAAGAAATAATATCATGGGGGACTTACGGATGTGGTAGGATCTGGAAGGTGGTTTGTGAACAACTGTCCTTTGAGGAACACTAGGGCAGAGTGATCTGGGAGCAGAGGGGTCGCCTACAAACCCAGCTGGGTGGGAGGCCCCGGGGGAAGGATACCACTGGAGGCCCACACTATTCCACTTAAAACCATGGTGACTCAATCTTAAAAATATTAGGGGGCAACTGGGCGTGGTGGTGCACACTTGTAATCCCAGTGCCTAGGAGCTGAGACAGGAGGATCACAAGTTCTTGGCCAGCCTCAGCTACTTAGTGAAACCCTCCACAACTTAGTGAGACCCTGTTTCAAAAATAAAGAATAAAAAATAGAGCTGGGGTTGTAGCTCGGAGGTAGAATGCCCCTGGGTTCAATCCCCGGTACCACTAAATAAAAATAAATAAAAATATTAGGGGACTAGTCATGTAGGCTGCTCTTGACCCACAGAGACCATGGTTGAAGCTTGGCTACTTGGCGAAAGTGACTGGCCAATTTTTGTTCTTCTTTTTTGTATAAAAATCTCCATCATGACATAAGGTATGTCATGCAAAATGTGTCTCCTTGCCACCCCAGACCACTATTCTAAACCCCAGGAGAGTGACTGTCTAGTTTCCTATAGACCCGCGTCATTCATATGTAAATCCATGATTAAAACTGCAAAGGGGGGCAAAGAATACTCTTACAGCCTCTTGATATTTTCATTTGAAGGTATAGCTTATAATTCATTTTCTTTAATTTTTTTGTGGTACTGGTGATTAAACCCAGGGACATTCTACCTCTGAGCTATACCCCCAGCCCTATTTTTAAAAAATTTTTTTGTCTTTGCAGGGTGTGGTGACACACGCTTGCAATCCCAGTACTTGGGAGGCTGAGACCAGAGGATCCAGGTTCATGGCCAGCCTCAGCTACTTAGTGAGGCCCTCTGCAATTTAGTGAGACCCTGTTTCAAAATAAAGAAGAAAATAGGACTGGGGGTATAGCTAAGAAGTAGAATGCCCCTGGGTTCAATCCCCAGTACAGGAAAAAAAAAATTTTATCTTGAAACAGGATCTTGCTAGGTTGACTAGAGTCTCACTACTTGCTGAGGCTGTCCTCGAACCTGCGGTCCTCCTGTCTCAGCCTCCCAAGTACTGGGATTACAGGCATGCACCACCACACCCAGATTCACAATTCTTTTTTTTTTTTTTTTTTTTTTCGGTACCGGGG
>PVJS01012608.1:0-43548 GCA_004027185.1 Glis glis
AAAAAAAAAAAAAAAAAAAAAAAAGAAAAAAGTAGCCAGTGATAGAAACCAATTTCTAGCCAGGCATGGTGGTGCACGCTTGTCATCCCAGTACTTGGGAGGCTGAGATGGGAGGAGCTGGGTTCGCTGCCAGCCTCATCTACTTAGTGAGGCCCTCTGCAACTTAGTGAGACCCTGTTTCAAAATAAAGAATAAAACATAGAGCTGGGGGTATAGCCCAGAGGTAGAATGGCCCTGGGTTCAGTCCCCGGTACCACACACACACACAAAAAGAAGAAACTAATTTCTGGAGCAACTGATGATTGCTAGACATTGTTCATGAAACAAAAAGCGAACAGAAAAGAGCAAGTCCCATGGCCGCCTTCTTTCAGCCTTGCAGTTTCCCTCTAGCCTCTCGTACTGACAGAGTCTAAAAGGAAATGAGGTAACAAAGGAGACAAGTAGTTTGTAAAGTCCCACCCCAAGTCTACCAGAGCAAGGGTAAGGGAGGTGGGTTTGGAGCTGAGAGACGACAGATGAATGACACACACACCCAATCACCCTATATTAGAGAGAATAAAAGCAGAAATTTATGACGCTTTGGAAGTACAAAAGGTGGCAGACACTACCTAATCCAACCTGCTTATTTTTCAAATGAGAAAACTATGGCCCAAAGGGATTAAGTGCCTTGTAAAAGGTTACAGTACTTGTAAGTACCAGAGCATAGACAGGAATCTAATTTTTTTACTACTTATTTTACTGAAAATCCTGCTATTCAATGACGTCTCTAAGGACAATGAACAAATTAGTAGACTATGTTCTCAAAAGATGGGGAAATGATCTGCAGAGGATGCAAAAGATGAAGAATGTACATAATGGGCCATTCTTACATCCACCAAAGATCAAAATAAAAGATATTAATGCCTGATGAATTTATTTTGTAAGAGGGCAAACTTTGAGATTGAGGGAATAGAATGATAACGTCTCTTAGTCTTTTTCTTTCAGATTCTGTTTCTTTTGTCTGGAGCTGAGGAACATGAGGTTCGAGATGAAGCTCCTGTCAGGACTGATTAGTGATTCTAGGGTAACTGTAAATTTTTTGAGGCTATCTTTTTGCTAATTTCATTCTACCTATTGATGCTTGGATATAAGATTACAGAGAGAGGCTGCATAGGGCAAAGAATGTTGAAGCAACACTGCAGCCTATTTCCTCAGTCCTTGATCTCCAAGGGCCCTTGGCTAATTGCATTGCTATGGACACACCGTTGTTAGCCAGGGAAAAGAGACCTGTTTGATGAGCAGCCGTGCTACCGCCATATCCTCTCAATACTACAGAGTCAAGCCAAATCAAAGGTCTTTGTCAATTACAATCTGTTCAAGTAGCCTAGATTTGTACAGTCCTGGAGGTCTATAAAAAAGGTAAGTTTTACAATGATGCATAAGTCTTTCAATACGTTGTTTTCACAGACGAGCTACTGAATAAAGACACCTACAGTTCAAACCCTTTTTAATTCATTATATGTAAATTTATAAAAAAACTTCACAGTATATTAAAATACTACAACATGCTTTTGTCTTCAGTCAGGGCTTTTCAAGGATTTACTGACTAACATTACACATGCTTTTGTTTGGGGATTTTTCTCAGGGATGCTCTGATGTCAAAGTCTTTTGTGTAATTTACTCAGTAAGAGCTGGCTTTTCTTTTCAGTTGTTTAAAATGAGAATGGCATTTAATTTTAGCACTTTACTGTCTTGGCATAAAGCTGAACTTTGGCAGCTGAGAGAATGTTGATCTTCAAACAGCAAAAGATTCCAGAAATTTCAGAGGTTACACCATCTAATTGCATTGGGAAAATCATATAGTTGCAGTACCATTAATGATTTTTCCTGAGATGGGTTGTTCTGCAGCAACAATTAATGTTGCCAACTGGGGAACCTGCTCAGTTTCACAAGGTGGACTTTTTCCATTCATAATTAGCATTCATAGATGTCATACTAAATATGCACATTAAACTAGAGAAGAAACCCTTAAGGTTTGAATATATACAAGATAATGATCATTTTAGGTAATATGCAGGATCTGTGGATCAACTCAAACTTTGAAATTTGGTTGGATTTAGCTATTTGATTTAGTATATTTTTGTTTTAAAATCAAAGTAAAAATTAAGAAAATTAAATGGCATAATCATTGATAATACATAGTGAACTTCTCATTGTGTGCTTTCAGGGATCTTTTATTAAGAAAGTAAAACAAAACACAAGATGGCCTCAAAGTCAGAAAAAAGAACACACTATTTCCACTTTGACATTCCAATCTTTTCTCTTTGGATTTAATTTCTTGCTTCCAATTAAATTTTATATTTATCACAGAGAGATTAATTATTTTCAGCATCATCAGAAATTCCTGGGTTATCAAAATTATTTTAAGGCTAGATTAGAGTACTAGATAGGTAGAATGGAGCACCAGATAGGACAGGTACTGAGTAGTCAGGGGACCAAGTAAGCAAAGAGATGAGACGGTACAGGAAATACAAGGGAAGGAGATAAATAATTATAGATACAAGATACAGTTATATGCCAGATGAGAATTAGATGAATCAGTGAGTTATTCAATATCAAATAAATACTAACCTATTAGGTCATATTAACCTAAAGTAGTTTTTGTAATTTATGAATAGTTCTTTTATTTAAAAACTATTAAAACAGTAATGCTATGTTAATATTTCACTTGAGACAACAACATAATTCTGAATCTGTTTCAAGCTTTTGGATCAAACCAGTTTAATGCAAGAATAAGCTGAGGTTACAAAATCAACTTTAAAAATTGTCTTCATAGGCAAAACTTGTAAGGATGCAACAAGCATTTTTCTTGCACATACAAAACAAAATATAGAAAAGTAATTTGATGCCAAGGATGATGAATGCAACCGATACCCATAAGCCCTAAGTGGAAAGGTTTGTTTTATTCAAAACAACTTTATTTTTCTCATTGATTGATTTTATAAGCAATGGATTACACATTTGAAAGTTTAAAATATGCTTAGATTAACAAGCCTCTTCTTTAACTATTACACAGGTTTCATGTAAGAGTTAATTTGGGAATGATAAAGGCAGTTTCAGTTCCTTAAACATTTTTATTGCAGCTTATTATCTGAAGATATACTGAAGTAGAGTCATCATAGATGATTATTTATTAAATAGTCATCTACTTACAAATGGCTTACTTATATGAATGGATTTTGGAACACTTATGTAAATTATTTGTTTTTTATTTTGTTTTGTTTTTGTGGTACTGGGAATTGAACCCAGGGGCATTTTACCTCCGAGTTATATCCCCAAACCTATTTTATTTTTTTATTTTGAAACAAGCCTTGCTAAATTGTTGAGGCTGGCCTTGAACCTACAATCCTCTTGCTTCAGCCTACCAACACTTATGCAACTTTTTAACTCTGTAATCTTAGAAAAGTTACTTAACCTTTTTAATAACTTGTTTTCTTATTTGTAAAATGGAAATACTGAAAGCTGCCTTTAGGGATGTTGTGGAGAATAAAGATAATATATTTAATATATGCTATATAGTAAGTACCAATTCTTCTGATTGCTACTATGCCTTCTCTACATGAAGTGCAAAAGTTCACAAATATGTCCTCTTCTTTCAAGTAGCAGGAAAGGGTGGTAAGTATGGGGATTGAATTGCAACAAATTATTACAATTCTTTGTCATTAGTCCACTTCATGACATTAAAGTTGATATTATAATGAATATCTTTTCACAGAAAGATTTTGTTTGATAGACTGAAACATGATTTTTACATTGGGGATGCTTCTCTGCCAGGCCAGATTGTAGAAAAACAGTTACTTATTCTTTGTGAAAATTAGGTCTAAATTTATGCATCTATAGTAACTGGCCTATTGAATGATGGTAATATGACCTAGTAATAACAACATTGACTACCAACATAACCATGATGACTAATATTTATTGAAAATAATATGTGCCATGCACTAATTATCCCATATAATTGTCATTACACAAATAAGCCATAGAAAAGTTAAAATTAAAAAACCCACCCAAGATCTTATAGATAGCAGTGTGGCAAAAACACAAGATCTGAATTCACACAGTCCTACTTCAAATCCTGCTTTTTTGACTAAAAAATGAGTGGTGGTGTCCAATGAATTGTCAGATGGGTAATAAGGTCTCCAATTATTTCAGAAAACATCCCTGAAATAGTACAAACCAGATGGGGCAGGGTGATAAAGATGTGGTTAAGTGCTTGGGTGTAGACACAAAGATTTTCTTATATGAACTTTTTGTGTTTATTTTCTTCCCAATTATTGAAAAAATATTATGTAATATACATTTCCTTTCTAACCAACATCCCTTGAGATTCAAAATATTTAACAAAGATTAAATCAGCAGGAGCTAAAAGCAGAGTCCTGGGGCACCCCGGTTTTTAAATGTGCCTCATTAGTTCTAGGTCTTGCTGCAGTCTTCACAGGATGACCTGTCAGATACTGGGGGAGGCAGAAAAGGGACCAGGGTTGTCGTTATTTTTCTACTGGTTCAAAAGTATTTGAATGTGCTAGCCTCTGGCAGATCTTACCTGGTTGCAAATTGTGCACGCAGGCTGCATAGCAGTTCTGCTTCGAAGATATATCACTTGGTCATAAAATATGAAAATAAAAAGCTTATTGTTTATAAAATTACTTGACATAATAGAGTAGCAATGACATTGTTTTGTGAACTCGGTTGTTGCTGCTCTTGAAAGATTTGGAAAAGAGGAGGAAAATAACACCGTAATCAAAACAGAATTGCATAGGTAAGCTTGCCATAAAGAAAATCTATTATTTAAAGGCTCCTTGGAGATCACAAAACTGCAATATGTTATGAAAGATACACTGCTTCTGAAACCTTTTTACTATAGTAGAGACTTTACAATGTCTCTCTGGGCTCATAGGAAATATAAGTAGGCTTCTGTGTGATCAATTCTTTGTTTATGACCACATGCAATCCAAATAAAGAAAATCATTTTTGTATAATGCTTGTTACTACTATGATAAACTTCAGCATCTACTATAGTCTAAGTATCATGTGTTCTTTTATCTTTTTCAATAACATTGTTCCTGGTGAGGGGTTTAAAATAAAATATTCCAATTAAGACATAAAGAGGCATAAAACAGTAACTTAAGATAGTAAAGTAACATGATTTTGTCTCCTGATTTAAAGACAGATAGATGGTAAAGAGGTCTTGGGCCATATCTTTCTGCATGAATTTAAAGATAGGTGGGACAGCTGAGAAATAAAATGTTCCCAAAGCCAAGGAGTAAAAGATCAAACCAGAATTTTGTATTATCTCAAGTATTTTAATAGTAAAGCATGACATGCTCCCTACTGTAAAAGTACACACAATAGAAAAGTATAAATAGTTAATATAATTGTTTCTTTCCTAATAACCATGCATTTTATCAGAAAAATCAACTTTTATCATTTACTGTGCTTTGTAAGTGGACATCTAATTTGAGTCTGCACACACACAAATACACACACACACACTCAAGGAGTCAAAGTGCACAGATTCTCTTGACAGTTTTTTGTTAATTTTTTTAAAGCATCAACAAAAATAATGCTTAATGGGAGTCCAGGGAAGCAGAAAGAGGCCATTACTAAATTTTCTTATCCCAGAACCTCCCCTTCCCACTCAGTATCACACAGAAAATCCTTACACTTCATTTTTTGTTTTTTTTATTGTGTTTTTCCTTCACAATGAAACATTAGCTGACTTTTCTCATTAGATGCCTCTTACTGCTCTGCAATTTATGCATGGCACAGTGTACAAGTGCTAGACTAGAAGTCAGGGCATATCAGTTCTAGGGATGTTTTTTGTACTTCTCTTGCCAAAAATTAGTCTCTTAAACTCTCTAGCCCTCAGTTTCTTCATTAGCAAAAGGAAATCATTAAATAAGGTGATTTGAAAAGTAAACCCTACTTTTTAAGGGAGTTTTTGGGTCTTTTAATTGGTTAATATCTGTTTATGTTTCTTTTGTCCTAACAGAGAAAAAAGGAACTATTCTAGGACAAAACTTTCATGATCAATAGGTTTCCTAAATTTTTGATCAAAACATTTATTCATAAAATAAAAATATCTTAATGAGATGTCTAGAACTTTTCTTTGACAAAGTATTAAGATCAGAACATTAAAAAGAGCACAGATCATCTATTATCATTAATGCCTGGTGTTCACTGAGACCTTACTTTGTGCAGAAACAGTTTTAAGTATTTCAAATACATTTGCCACACTAAACCTCTCAAGCACACCGTGGAGTTCCCTTTGATCATTAATACCATTAGGGGAAGTATAAAGGAAGAAGATCAGTCTGGGATCCACAATGAGTGGGTTCTAGTACTTCCTCAGCTATGAGATGGTCTCTGAAATTTCCCAGTACAAACATAAAACTTTACTGTATTTATAATGTTGTATACTGTTACAATTACTGGACACACTGAACATGTTCATTTAACGAAGAGACCATTTGAGGCCTCCTATGTCCCGATATTAACAAGCATGCCTCATCCAACCATCTTGGTTAGACTCTTTGCCACTCCTTCTGTGAACATCCAAACTTATTTCTTCAAAGATCCCTCCCTATCTCGTCTCTGTTCCCACTTTCACACAGACCATGTGATGGCCATTGTTGCAAAACGATTTTCATCATTGGCCATGACGAGAATGTCAATCAGATTACTCCTTTTAAATCAGATATTTGATTTTATATTGCAAATTTTGGAGATAAGGAAAGGGTCACCATTCAAGTGTGTAGCTGGTTGATGTTTTGTTAGACGCAAACTCAATTCTTCTTCTATTGGAGTCCCCTTTCACTGGTCTCATTTAGTCACCCTCTCCAAGCAGAAGTTCCTAATGATATTTCTGCTGGATGCTTAAAATCCCAGGGATCCATAGTGCAACTCTGTACTGTTTTGTATTTTCTCTGTATTTGGTCAACATTTCTCCCTAAATGCATAGGGGAAAAGAAATGGGATATCTGTGTGTCTACTCTATGGTAAGCAGAGAGACAAATAGCGCCTATTACACCTCCAACAGCCCAAACTTCTCTCCCCACATCCAATATTCACACAGAAAGCCAAGATTTCATCCTTGGGTATTCGTTACATCACAAATATTCAGCTCATTTCTTAGTATGTCTGCTCTTCCACAAGGAAAAGGGACATGCGTTAGATGAAAAACAACATAAAACATGGAGATCACAGGTCCAAAACAACAATAGAATCACCCATATGTCTTGGATTTTTCATTTTCCTCCCATTTTTATAATCTCTTTTTCTCATCAAATTATTTGGAGACTGGAGATTAGTTTCAGTTTTGTCAGCCACAGGCAGAGGAATTCAAATGGCAGTCTGGAAAAGGTTTGTATACAAATGTTTTATTCAGAAACAGTCTTCAGGTATCTAGGGTCATGCAGTATATGAGTCATCTGATTATATATTTTGCTCACCTTTAATTCTAAAATAGAGATTTGGGGTGGTAAGTAGAAGGATTTTTTCACATACTGACTACAGGGTGATATTAAAAATGATTCTTATGAATTTAAAGTGCTAAAATCAGTAGAAACCATAAAGATTGCCCAGCTAATACTTTATTTTAGAAAGAGTAAACTATAAAGATTTTACCTAATTCACTTATATACATGTAAGATACTCCTATTAAGTAATAATAATTCTTGCTGATAATATAAAATATTCATAAATTTCCAAATTCTCAGAACTGCTTACAGTCTCTTAAAGAGAGTGATAAAGAAGAAAAGGGGGGGCAACTTGTTTTTTTCTGAATGACTTTCTCTGAATAAGCTAATTAAATTGAGTACTTAAAACCTTCCAAACCTATCCATAGTACAGGAGATGATTCACTCAGAAAGAACTAATTACTGTGGAAACTTAAAGCACAGACAATATGAACCAAGTCAGAGAGAGAGAAAAAAGCCTTGGTATAAGTAGTAATATTATGTCTTTATATCAAAGATAACTTGAAGTTTTACAAGACTGATCAGTAAAAGTCAAAAGAAAAAAATGCACCAATATGCATGGGATTGGAAAAAATTCCATTTTTGTATCAAGGTGGTTTCTATTTTTCATTTTTAAGTATTTCTCGAGAATAAACAATACACCCACTATTTTTCACTAATAATAGCATAAATCTCAAAAATCACTGAAAACTAGGTATTATTCATTCTATTTTACTGATGAAGCAATAGGCCTGGGATGCAAGATGACTTTCCCAAGTTTGCATATTTAACAACTGGGAGAACCAAGTTTTGAGTTTGAATTTGTCTGATTCCAGAGCGCATACACTTTTCAACAAAATACATTGCCTCTCTTCTAATTTTAGCAGAGGTATTTAGAAAAATATTAAAAATTACCAAATTAGCTGAAGAAAAATGCCAAAAAAGTTTGCATGAGCATAGACAACTAATGTTAAAGTCATACTTTTGATTTCATCTTAAATAGCAAAGTAATTTCTGTCATTATTAGATTTGTTTATACTTTTTCCTTTTTTGACAGACATCTATAGAGCACTTTTACAGCTAAAATTTTACTTTAGTGTATTAACTTTTTAAAATGTACATATATGAATTATGACTATGAATGTAACTGTTATATACAATTATAATTCATCAATAAAAATTAAATATATATGTATATATTGCACACCAGACATCTTGAAATAATTAATAAAATCAATGCTAAAAAAGTGAGGAGACATTGTTCAAACAAGAATTGAAACAAATAGTGTATAGGAAATTGGACTTTTGTGCACATGGGAAGTATTCAAAATTGAACTTGCTTCTCAGAAATATTCAGAAAAGGACAAATTCTGCTCCTTATCCCCCAGAGTGGATTGTAGTATAAAATAGATTATAGATTTGAAGAAAGAGAGCTGCTGCAGCAATTTTGCAAATATAGGCAAAGTATTTCTAGAGAGGGGAAGAACAGAAATTTATAGTGTTCCATGCCCATTTTTGGGGGGTGGGATAAAAAACACAGCTGATAGAGTACATTTTGAAAACTATATTGGGGGCATATTTTGTCTTCTGAGAAATTAAGAATTAAATAATAAAGTTACTCAGAGCTGTATAAATTCAATCTATAAGGGTTCTTTAGTTAATATTAGATTTCGAGCAGCTTTGGGCCTAGAAACAGCATTCTCTGAAATTATTATTAAATATATTTCAAGTGAAGCTGATGTAGCTACAGAAGAGAACCTGGTGACAAAATCTAGACTATACTTAGCCAACATAGACATACTTTACCTTAGTCACATATAAATAATGATTCACTAATTCTTACAAAGGTGGAATTGGAAATTATAATAGACACATTATATAGCAGAAGCAATTTTGTATGTAATTGTCTGAAGTTACTTCTATTAATCCTATGCTTGTCTGTCAAAGAAACTCTTCTCATATGTACTCAGGCTCATATGTACTCAGGCTATTTTAGGTAATGAGGATTTATTCTATCAATGCAGAGAGCAGTGGGTAAGCATGAAAAGCTATCTGTGTAGTCACTGAATCTCCCTTGCATTTCATGCTTACTAGATTCAAGGAGATTAGGAAAAAAATGTCTTACCATTACTCGGGCTAAATAAAAACTCCAGTGACTTTATCATGTTTCATTCTCCTCAGAATCAAGCATCATCTATTTAAATCTGTATGTATCTCATTTTGAGACTCTCCTTGAGAAAGTATCCAACAAAGTCACTTTAAATCTACTCAGTAAGAAATATACTTATTGGGTAGAAATACTGACCAAGCATCCGAAGGACAGTTTTTCTCCCTGATATGCAGCATTCATGTGTCTGCCTTGAATACCACCTCCTGGTGAAGGCTTTATGGCCCAGTTTTGATATTCTTGATGGTTTCTACTGATTAATGGTTGACCCCAAATTTTCATGGGCAGGACAAAGGCAGAGAAATACTGAATGATGGCATAGAACCTAAACACAGGAACCATATCTATTCATGGTATTAGAAGCTGGGGACCCCAAAGTTTTCTAAAATAAAAAGCTAACTAACCCATTCCTGATATAATGCTAAATCCTACTTTCTGTGGGTACCCCCAAAATATAAAATATTGGCAAATTTTGGGCTCTGTTATTTTTATCCTTTGTCTATTTTAGCTTGTATTTATACCTTCTTATTCATATTTATATTAAACTGTGGTTGGCTTTACTATAATTCCTTTTTGGCTATATATTTTCTTAATACCCAGCTGCTATTCAGCATTATCTTAAAATTGATGAAATATTCTTCTGGAGATTTACATTTAAAATATCATAATCAACATAAATAATTTCTAGTAGACAATTTACAAAGGTTAGTCCATTACTAGAGGGTCAGACAGTTGGAGATTTTTGAATGTTCCTTTCATATCCATTGTTTTAACTATAGTTGATCACTTTCAATCTTAGAGTCTCAGTAATTCTGGCAAAAAGTTTTGCATTAATAACAGCTTCAATAAAAGGAAATGAATTGTATTTCTTAAGAAAGAGGGTTTGCAGTAGATACCATAATTATTAAACCACAGAAAGATGACTGATTTATGGATGATTCAGAACAATAAACTTCCCTTGATATAGGAATGTGAGGATTTTTTATACAACATACCTAAATTATGGCAAATGAGTTGATGAATTAGATCATTTTTAGAGATCTCGATATACTGAGCCTTTTAAAAATTTTTAGTGTCATTTACATGGTCAAGACTCACTAGAGGGGTTACTATTTAAAGTAAATAAAGATACATACATAACAAAACACTACTGAGACAATTTTCCATGATCCCTCAAGTTTCTATTGAGAAAAAGAATGTTTTAAGATCAGAGGCATTGACTGTCATCTTCCCAGGCTACTTTGCCAGAGAACCAAACAACTTTGAAGGATAAAATAATATCTTCTTTCAGAGCAAACATCCGGCACATTTACTGCCCATTATAAAATACTTGGCTTCCCTACACTCAGGGCTCCCCCTGTAATACAACCCACTACATATATGGGTACCAATTGGTCCTCTTTATGTGGTGCTGTGAGAATTAAAGCTTAGAGAACAGCCGGGCGTGGTGGCACACGCTTGTAATCCCAGTACTTTGGGAGGCAGAGACCGGAGGATCCGGGTTCGCGGCCAGCCTCAGCTCTCTCTCTCTCTCTCTCTCTCTCTCTCTACTTAGTGAGGCCCTCCGCAACTTCGTGAGATCTGGTTTCAAAATAAAGTATAAAAAATAGGGCCGGGGGCATAGCGTGGAGGTAGAACGCCCCTGCGCTCAATCCCTGGTACCGCAAAAAAAAAAAAAAGCTTAGAGAAGCAAAGAAAAGGGGTAATACTCAGTCTATTTCTATGGTTCTGAGAAACAAGTTATTATTAGTATCTGATTCAAGAATCTTGTGTTTTGTACTAGCATTTATAAAACTGTGGTCGGCTAACCTATCACCTTGAAATAGGATAAAATCTTAGAACCTCCACAATTCTTGATAAACCCACTATTTTATTTAAAGTTTCCCAGTAAATATCCCCCACCCCCAAATCACTGAGGTTTCTAAACATATGCTGTGCAGTACATATTTTCATGAATTGAGTTGGGAGAAGGAAAAGACTTATAATGTTACTGCTAATAAAAAATTTACAAATCAATCTAGTGGAAATATTAAAGTTTTTAAATTGTTGACTAGTCACTAACACACTTTGAAACGGGGCTTAAAAAAGATTAATTTGAATGACAAGAGATATTTAAAAATTGTTTTAAAGCACTTTTTATAGAGAAATAATTATTTCCATTAAATACTTCTTTACAAGTAAGGCCTTTTGTTTTGTGGAAGCTTTTCAAAAAATTTTCCTAATATGATTTGTGTATGTGTCTATATATACATACACACACTTGGCTAATAATTTAATCTTAATTTCTGAAATTTTCTATGCATCTTTTGAGAACTAATAAGTACTTTAAAAAAGATTTAACTACATTATGATAATGAACAATAGTTCTCAACTACAGAATTTCACAAATGACTTGATAATTCACACTTTTTCTGTAGCCTACTGTTGGAAAAAAAGAAGTTACACTTCGGTCCCTTGATAATTAGTTCCTGTTGTCAAAGCTTCAGTTACAATTTGATAAAGAAAAATCCTAAATGTCAAGAACCACGCGGTCTGATAAATATGGATGACATTTTAAAAAGCAAAGTAGGTAGATTCTACAAAAGAAGAAGAGGAAAATTGTCATGTGCTACCTTTATTAGTAAAATACTTTATGTTTCATTCACATAATTATTTACTCTTCTATGTGAATGATGCCTTTTGTTTATATGGAATGGTATATAACCTTTCTTATCCCTAATAGGTAAGTGGGTGACTTAAATACTAACATGTTTACAAGTAGTCCTAAAAATAGACTATTATTCAGAAAGAAAATTAGTGAACATACAAGAAACACTGTTTATTGTTTTGAGACAATTGCAGAGAACTTCTCAAGTTATGATATTTTTTCTCAAGTCATTTTATGTACTAATTGAATCCTTGAAACAGTATCAGTACATATTTATTAACCATATAATTCAGACCTACCATTTGTGTAAGCAGTTATTTTATGCCAAATCAAAGGCTTAGTAACAGTTGGGAGACATAGTGTTCAATGGAGTGATTAAATATGCAGCAGGCAGCGCCCCACGTGTAACAACCAAGTGGCCTAGATAGAGTACATGGGACCAGAATTCACTGGCCTGTACGAAGATGTTTCCTTCTTGGTTTCAAAAGGCAGGCCTTTCTCTTCCTTGGTTTTAGCTGAATGAAAACTAAAACTAGACTGCTGCTGCCCAGGGACTTAGAAACTAGGTCTATGGCCCCGCCATTGTGGGGTGGGCACCTTCTGGGGCGACACTGCTTCCCCAGTGGGTCGAGAGAGGAGAACATTGAGCCCAAGGGTATTTATTCCAAGCCTTAAGATCTCATGGAATTTGCCTTGCTAAGGATTGGACCTACTTAGGGCCTGTCACCGCTTTCTTCTTTTAAATTTTTCCTATTTTGGAATGGGAATGTCTAACCTATCCCTGACCCACCATTGTAATTTGGAAGCACATAACTTATCTAGTTTCACAGGAACAAATCTGGAGAGAAGATTTTAATACTAATGTTATTGGTGCACTGTAATTATACAAGACAGTGGAATTCCAAGTGATACATTTCTATATGCACACATCATTTGACATCATGTGGTGTGTTTCCCTTCCAGATCCCACTCGGCTCCCCTGCCTTCCCTCCCCATACATGTCGGTGAGATCCGTAATGATACCTTCATATAGGAACATATTATTTGATCTGTTTCCTTCTTCAAGCCTTTTCCCTTCCTCTTTCCATCTCCAGCCCTTTCCACTATTCTACTGGTTACTCTCTTCTTTTATCTGAAATACCTTTTCTTTCCTATTTTCTCTCCAGCTTCCACATATGAGAGAAAAATAAGACCCTTGATTTACTGTTACTGGCTGATCTTACTTAACATAATGTTCTCAAGATCTGTCAACAGATGAATGGATAAAGAAAGTGTGATAAATACACACAATGTAGTTTTGCTCAGTCATAAAGAAGAACAAACTTATGTCATTTGTAAGAAAACGAATGGAACTGGAGAGGAATTTTGTCTCAGGATGAATCATACTTTGGTTTTCCCTATACCTGATTTATGTATTTAGATAAGACTTTGGACTTAGAGCTGTGATGAATTAACACTTTTGAGGCTGTTGGGAGACAGTAAATGTATTTTGCATATTAGAGGAAAAATCTGGGAAAGCTGGAGGGTAGAATATTATGGGTGGAATTATGTTCCCCCCAAATGCATATGTTGAAGTTCTAACCCCCAGTGTGACTATATGTACAGATAAGGCCTTTAAGGAGTTAATTATGAATAAATGAGGTCATAAGGGTGGGACCTGAATCCAATATGATTACTATCCTTTTAAGAGAGAGATAGTAGGAATGCACGTGAGCTTGGAGGAAAGAGCACATGAGAACCGTGAGCAGCCCGACTTTTGCAAACCAAGGAAAGAGGCCTTAGAAGAAATAAAACCTGCCCAAACCTTGGTGTCTTATTTCTAGCCTCCAAAATTTTTGTTTAAGCCATACCCAGTCTATGGTATTTTGCTATGGCAGCCTGAGATGATCAATACAACCCCAAAAGATTCCTTTTCTCTTTTTGTAATCCCTCCTGCATCTCTCACCCCATTCCCAGGTGAGCAATAATTTATTTTTGTTACTATAAGTTAGTCTGTATTTTCTAGAAGTTTATATGTCAAACGGTACAGAATGATGTTCTTTTGTTGTTGTTTGGCTTCTTTCACTCGACAAAATTATTTTTAGATTCACCCATGTTTTAGCTGTGTATCAATAGTTTATTCCTTTTTATTAGTAAGTGATATTTCATTCTATGAATATACCACAGCTTGCTTATTCATTTATCTTTGTGTAGATATTTGTGTTGTTTGTATGTTCTTGGCCATAATAAATAAAGCTGGTGTGACTATTTGTTTGTAAGTCCTTTTATATTCTTTCATCTAGGTAAATACTCAGAAGAGGAATGGCTGAATCACATATCAGCAGTATGTTTAGTTTTTAAGATACTGCCTGTTTCCCAAAATGGTTAAAATTTAAAAGGCAATGCCACCAACAATAGCATCAAAACTATGAATACTCAAGGATAAATATAACACAAGGAAGGAAAGCCCTGGAAACTTTAAAATATTGCTGAGGTAAAGACCCAAATAGAGATATATACCTTCAAAATGGATTGGAGCAGTCAATAATTTTAAGATACAGTTCTCCCCAAATTGATATATAAATTTCATTTGATCCAATGCAAAACTGGAGAAAAATGTTTGTAGAGATTGTAAAACTAAAAATTACATGGAAGTGCAAAGAACCTGAATAAGAAGTTTTAAAGAGTTGGAACACTAATACCAACTTCTTTAAAAGCTACAATGAACCACAGTGTGGTGTGGAAAGTCAAAAAGAGTCCTACATATTTATTGGCTGTTGGTTTCCAGCAAAGGTGCAAAAGCAATTCAGTAGAGAAAGGATGGTTGTTTTAAAAAATTGTGTTAGAACAAATGGAGAGCCATATGCCAAATAATGAAGTTCAATCCACTCCTTGAATCATATAAAAATTAATTAACTCAAAATGGAGCATAAACATAAATGTAAAGCCTGAAACTACAGGATTTCTAAGGAAAAAAATAGGAGAAAACCTTTGAGGCTTTGGTGTACACAAATGCTTTTTTTTTCTGAAAATTCAGCTGAAAGCCTTATGGATCTCATGAAATCGTCTTTCAAATCGTAAATAATTCAGTGAAGTCAAATTCTTATTGTCTTAAATGTCTCTAAAATGAATTGTTCTAAAGTTAATTTAGAGGTTTATATCTTGGTTTACCAGAAGCTGTTTTGCTTAAATATTCTCTAAATATCTTAAAGTGGGTTAAACAAAAATATACATAACAGTCAGGCATGGTGGCACATGCCTATAATTCCAGTATCTGGGAGGCTAAGATAGGAGAATTGCAGGTTCGAGGCCAGTCTCAGCAATTTATGGAGGTCCCTCAGCAATTTTGTAAGACCCTGTTTTAAAACAAAAAATAAAATACAGCTGGAGAGTGTAACTCAGAGGTAGAATGCCTCTGGGTTGAACCTCCAGTACCAGCAAAAATTAAAAAAAAAAAGGACCAATTTGGTTTACTATTTATAACTATTTACAATTATTATCTCATGGTCTTCCTAGAAATCCTCAGGGAAAAGTACTATTATTATTAATATATGAAGATACAGATGGACAGTGGGATTTGCCCAAGGTTGTTTAGCCACCAAAATAAGGCTGTGTGATTCAAAGTAAATTTCATGGACTCCTTTGACCCTAGAGCTTATACTCCATCACTGTATGATATCTTATTTTTATTTTAATCTTTTTATAGAAAAAGTCTAATAAAATGCTACTGATATTTGCATGTGTTCTATAGCAATTGATTTTTCAAGGGTAGGTAAACAACTTTAATGCTTGGTTTGCATTCATTTGTGACTGCCTTGAAAAAAATGAATATAAATCTTTCATTTCCATATAAGCTCTAATGCCAAATAGTTTTGCCTATGTGTTCTCACTGTCAAACAATTATCTTTTGACATTGAGATATAATGAATCTAATAGTTCAAAAAGTACATATTGTTTCTCACTAAACTGTGTATATATGCGCCCTTTATTTTTTTATTTTTATTAGGTGCATTGTAATTTTACATCATATTGGGGTACAGAGTGTCAGAAAAAATACAAGCACACGACTGGTGTTGCCCTCTGCGCTGGGTTCTTCCCCTCCCTCACTATCACCTCACAAGTCATTGAGATTGGAATTGGTAATTTTGTTTACATTCATAGCATTATTTCTAATATTCCATTCTTTATGACTTCATTCCCCCCTTCCCTTCCCTAATCACTGTTCGTCATTCCCCTGGAATTTCTGCCATTGTATCTGATGTTGCCCTTATTTCCAAATATCTCTCTAGCTTCCACATATAAGATAGAACATACATCTACTCATTCTTTGGGACTGGCTGTACTCAGTATAATATTCTTAGCTGGGCATGGTGGTGCACGCTTGTAATCCCAGTACTTGGGAGGCTGAGACGGAAGGATCTGGGTTCACCGCCAGCCTCGGCTACTTAGGCCCTCCGCAACTTAGTGAGACCCTGTTTCAAAATAAAGAATTAAAAATAGGGCTGGGGGTGTAGCCCAGAGGTAGAATGCCCCTGGGTTCAATCCCCAGTACCACCCCCCAAAAAATAATAATATTCTTGAGTTCCATCCATTTTCCTGCAAAAGGTGTGAGTTTGTTCTTTATGGCTGAGTAAAATTCCATTGTGTGTACATACCAAAGTTTTGTGATTGATCCATTTATCCATTGATGGACATCTAGGCTGGTTCCATAATTTGGCTATTGTAAATTGTGCTGCTATAACCATGGATATGTAAGTATGATTATAATATTCTAATTTCATTTCCTTTGGGAAGATGCCCATGAGTGCTATCGCTAGGTCATATGGTAGTTCCATTCCCAATCTTTTGAGAAACCTCCGCACTGATTTCCAAAGCGGCTGTACTAGTGTGTAGTCCAACCACCAGTGTAATAGATTTCCTAGTCCCCCACATCCTCACCAGCATTTATTATTATTTGTGCTCCTGATAATTGCCATCCTAACTGGAGTGAGATGAAATCTCAGTATAGAGTTGATTTGCATTTCCCTAATTGCTAAAGATGATGAACCTATTTTTTTTCCAAATAATTGAACCCTAACCTCTCACCCTGCACAAAAGTCAAGATGATTCAAATACCTAGAAATTAGACCAGAAACTTTGAAACTGTTAGAAGACGATATAGGACCAACACTCCAACATATAGGTGCAGGTAGAAACTTCCTCAATAAGACCCTGAAAGCTCAGGAAATTAAAACAAGGATTAATGAATGGGATAGCATTAAATGAAAAGGCTTCTGCACAGCAAAGGAAACCATCAAGATTCTACTGAGAGAGCCTACAGTATGGGGGAAGATCTTTACCACCTACCCATCGGACAGAGGGTAGAACGTATAAAGAGCTTAAAAAGCTTAACACTAAAAAAAAAACAATTAAAAATGGGCATCTGAACTGAATACACAAGAAGAAATATATGTGTCCTTTAAAGTTTATATTTTTAGAGGTTAAGAACTTTCCTGTCCATAAAAAAGTACTCTATTCCATTCTATTTCTCTCCCATATGTAGAGAACATTTTATTAAAATTCATAGCCTCTTTATCAAATGATAGAAAATCAAGGAAACAGAATATGTATATATATTTAATTATTACTTTATACCTAGGACAATAGGCCCATAGATGGTGCTGGGGTAGGAAAATAAAATATTCCTTTTATGGAGTATTTTTAATACAGATGAGTAAGAAGGAGAAATATATAAAAGAACACGAATTGAATCAAGAGTTATTATAGTCATAGAAAAAATAAATACCCAAATAATTCAGAGATGAGGGAGTTAATATATAAGAATGTGAGCTGGAAATTTTCTGTGAGAAATGGGATTTGACTCAAGTTATAAAACAAAGAATAACTTTCAGAGATGGCATATATGGGGAGAGCTTACAACACTGATTTTTAATATTGACAGATTATTATATTGATTTTAACTTGCAAATCTGTTGTCAAAACGCTGTGTGTCATTTAAAGAAGGTAAGAAAATTGCAGAAATAGAGAAAAATAATGATTGCATTTGTCAGTAGTAGACACTAGCACCATACTAATTTTTTGAAATTATTCAAATGTGCATGTATACTTCTATCACCCTGAAACCCATCAAGATGTATGATTACAATGCACCAATAAAAAAATGCATGTTGGAAAGAAGAAAATAGGGCATTTCAGCAAAAGAAAGTCAGGAAAGCTTTTCATCAGTTTTTATCACTTCTTTCTTTATGGCTCTCTGGGCTGTCATCTCCTCCTTGTCTGGCTTATTGCAACAATCATCTCAACAGCCTTCCAGTTTGTGAGCTCTCCTGATTTCTAATCCATTCAAAACACAACCACTGTATTAATTTCCCCAAACACCCTTCTGTTTAAGTAAATCTTTTGATCAGATTAACGTGGGCAGCATTTTTAGGGATAGTTACTATAGTTTGGATGGTATTCAACGTTATTCTTCATAAAAAGTTTGTTTTGTAGTCAAACATATTTGGAAAACATTGGTTTAAAAAGTTACATGCTTGTGTGGAATGTCTTAAGACTTTCATGTACTAATCTATGTAATAAATCTTAAAAGTTGGAGTAGAGAAAGGCTGTAACATGCATTGATTCTGGAACCTCCAGTTGGGAAAACTGGCTTATAGAGACAAAATTCCTTCATTTTGCATTTATTGCTTTCTGCAATCTGACCAGCTTCTGAGAATACTCCTAATGATATTGCACTACACCTTATGATGTCTGAGGTCTAAACATGGCCTGGTTAAATATTTTTCCCAATTTGAAATCGTATTATGTGAGTTCTCCCCTGGGACTTGTGGTATTTGCTTTTCTTTAAAGTTTAGACATCAAGATAAATTTCAGTGTTAAATTGTCCTAGAACATAGTCATATTTTTGGTGCACTGATTCAGGTATTCTTTTGATATCAGGAAATAGTCCTTCAATATGTCTTTGAAAGCATTCTCTGTATCTATCTGTGGATTGCATCTTCATTATCTGACTTACCATCTCTAGTGACCAAGATGGTCTCAGTTTGACTAGACTTTAGACAAGTTTCTCCGGCTTCTTGGCCCCTGATCTCCCTTTGGACTCAGCCATTACGGAATCCAGATGGCCTAGTCATACAGGTCTCTCCCTCCCTTTTCTTAGAACATTTACTTTAAAATATTCATCATTATAATTCTTTCTCTGCTCCTTTGAGATTTAATTTTTTTTAAATCTTCTTGCCTGTTTCACCACCCAGGACTGCCTTTCTTAAGTACCTGGGAGCCATCCCTTTGAAATGTATTCATCAAAGGCGATAACAGTCACTGTGGGAGATTGGGAGCCTAGCTTGCCTTGCTCCAAGTTGCATAACTATCTCCTGTCTTGAAAATAAGAGAAAGCTCACTTTTCCTTTGGGTGAAGTCAGTAAGGACACACAGGTGGCCAATGGGTCCCCAAACTGCTACACTTAAAAACTCTCCTGCCCTTTTTGCCTCAGAGTTGAGGTGAGAATATTCTTCGGTCTTCTCAGTTGCAACAGCCTTGCCTAAAGACTTCATTACCTTCCTTTCCTTCTTGAACTTTATCAAGGGCAATTTTTGCACTGACAACCTTCATTTCTTTTCCCTTTTCTGTAGTATTCTATTAGAACTCCTCAAATCTGTCCAACATGCCATTGAATAAGCACTAATAATTTATTTCTGCCCTTTTCAATATGTTTTTGAAATTATTAATTTTAATTTCATTTATTTACTCTGATAACTATGTTTCCAATTGATTATTTATTTGCATCTTGCCTGGGAGGATAAAGCAATTTTTCCTAAAATTGGAAAAAAATTATACTTACCTGTATTTTGCACACAACTTTGTCTTCTTTCATTCTTTTCTGCAAAACTTTGGAATTAATTTAATACTGCAATAATTTTTATTCTGACTTTAATGTAGATAGTCTGATTGAGGCCAGTAATGATCCCAAATACTGTGCAGATTCCCTTTGGAATTCCTTCCCCTCCAGTGTGCTGCTTCAATATCTTGAACCGGTCTGTTCAATGTTATAGGTGAATTTTATCCTTTGTCCAGTTGTTTAGACTATTTAGTTGTTTGGAGGAGTATTGAGGGAGACAAGGCAATAGGCAGCCAACTTCTTGCCAACTTTTCCTGCAGTTTCCTTGAATTCTAACTCCTGCTGGCACCTTTATATCATGTCTGATCAAATAGATGTCAGGTCAGGATGGGAGCTCCATTTTAAGGCTTTCAGGAATTAATACCAACCTTAGAAAAAGTTCCATCCAATATGAGTATCCGTGGTTCACTGGATTTTGCCATTGAATTTATACACAGAATATCTTTGTTGACACAAAATACCCCAACATACTGTTCCTTTGCCTCTTCCTTAATTCAGCTATTACTATAATCTGCCTTTTTGCTTTTACATTTAAAATCAGTTATTTTGTGTGGACAGATCTCTTGCTCAGCCTTACTCTTTTCCATGTCATATGGAATGAAAATGAGTCTATGAACATTTCCCACTGTTGATACCCAGGCTGGAGAATTTAGTAGTACTCTTTTTTTTTTATTTGCGGTACTGAGGATTGAACGCAGGGGCGTTCTACCTCCGCGCTATGCCCCCCTATTTTTTTTATACTTTATTTTGAAACCGGGTCTCACGAAGTTGCAGAGGGCCTCACTAAGGTGAGAGAGAGAGAGAGAGAGAGAGAGAGAGAGAAAGTGAGAGAGAGAGAGAGAGAGAGAGAGAGAGAGCGCTGAGGTTGGCCGCGAACCCAGATCCTCCAGTCTCCGCCTCCCAAAGTACTGGTATTACAAGCATGCGCCACCATGCCCGACTAGTAGTACTCTTTAGAATATTGCCATACATCTTTTAATGTGTGTGTGTGTGTGTGTGTGTGTGTGTGTGTGTTTTACTGGATATTGAACCCAAGGGTATTCTACACTGAGCTACACCCCTAGGCCTTTTTGTATTTTAATTTGAAATGGGATCTCCCAAGGTTGTCAAAGCTGGCCTCCAACTTGTGATTCTCCTGTCTCAGCCTCCCAAGTACTCAGATTACAGGTATATACTGCCACACCTGGTTATATGTTAACCTTTTTATCATATTTAGAAGTATAGGTAATATTTATTCTATTGTGGAATACTTACTTGATCTAGGTCCAAGTTATGTATTGTGTAGCAGATAATTTACATCCAATTCGAGGTTGTTTTATTCTTTCAGAATTTAAAAGAGATTAATGCATTGTGCACTATGCTGACTTCCTTTAAAATCATCCTGAATTAGCATTAAAATCACATTAAAATTTTCTTTGTACAACAAATAAAACATTTGATCAATTCATATGAGGCATGATTAGCACCCATTTGCCTAATCTCTCTTCATAATTTGACAGATTAACCTCCTAACTGGTTTCTCTGCTTAAGCTCTTGTTCCCCTCTTCAGTTTATTTTCAGCAGAGCAGCCAGAATTATTCTGTTAAAATTAAAGTCAGATCATGTCACTTCTCTGCTCAAAACCCTTTCATAACTTCCATTTTACTCAGAATAAAATCTAAGGTTCATATTGTAAATCGTAATGACCTTCACAGTCTGTGCCCTTCTTTAACTTCTCTAACCTAATCACTTAGACCCTTTCTCTAATTCACAGTTGAGCCACACTGCTTTGCTGTCTTGAGCAGACCAGCGATGCTCCCCTGGAGCCCTGCACAGTGGCTCTTCTACCAGCACAGCCCACTCGGTTCAAGGGTCAACTAAATTCAGAAGACTTTCCTGCCACCCTATCTAAAATTTCAATGTGCTTCCCCAGACTACATTTCTTAGATTCCTTCCTGCCTTTTATCTTCCTTAGCACTGACCACTGTCTAATAGTCTATTTATTTTACTCATTTATCTTGTTACTTACTATGTTCTCCTGAGACTATAAGTTACATGTAAATAAGGCTTATTGTCTGCTTCGTTCACTACTACATCCCCAGTGCCTACAGCAGTGTCTGGCTGTTATGGGCTAAATGTCTGTGGTCCTCTTGAGTTCATATGCTGAAGGCCCAAATCCCAATGTCATGGTACTAGAGGTGGGGCTTTTTGGAAGTGGTTAGGTTTAGATAAGGTCAGGAGGATGAAGCCCCCATAATGTGATTAGTGCCCTCTTGAAAAGAGGAACAGACATCAGAGTTTCCTCTGCCTCATAAGGACACGGTGAGAAGGCAGGGTCTGTGAGCCAGGAAAAAAGCCTGCACCAGAACTTGACCATAGTGGCACCTGACCTCAGACTTCCAGCTTCCAGAACAGTGAGAAATAAATGTGTGTGTTTAAGCCACCCAGTCTATGGTATTTTGTTATGGTGGCACCTCTTCTCTAAGCTGGACAACTCAGTTGCCAGAGCACTAAGATTCCCATGTTATTCAATTAAGTAAAAACAAAACAAAACATAGAACCTACAAGGATCTATATGTGTAGCTGACAGGGATCAATTCAACATTTATTTATAAGACATTAATTATAATCGTGAGCTCTAGGGCCAGAATTTCTATGCTGAATTCTCAGTTTGGCTTTTTCTACTAACCTGTGCAAATTTAAGCTTGCTTGTTTGTCATCTATCAAATGGGTATAAAAATAATACCTACTTCAAAGAATTGTTGTGAAGATTACATAAGTTCATATATTAGAGAATTTAGAAGAATTCTTGGCACATATTTGGTGCTCGATAAATATTAGATATCACTGATCAGTTGTGAAGTTGCTTAGCTTCATTCTAGGACTCACAAATATGTAAAGATGTGCCGACAACTGAAACAGCTACCATTTTGCAAACCTCCCTGGTTTCATGCTCCCATTTCTAGTGAAGAAAACTGGTATATAATGTCAATGTAAACTTTTATGCTTTAAATTTTACAGGGAATGAGCATTGCATTTTAAACTTCAATAATTCAAAGCTATCAGTTCTTCCTGAATCTCCTAAATCTCTCAAAGGTCACAACTGACTTGAGATGAATCTAGCCATATGAAAATTTTGCATAGGACTTTCTTGGATAAAGGCATTATGCCTACTTCTATCTTTTGTAATAAGCCACATCTACAATCACACATTTATAGTATTAGAACTTAAAGAGATACAGCAGCTCATTTAAGTCATACTTACCCTTTTTCTGATGAGCAAACTGAAATCCTCATAAGGAATTTTCATAATGGGTGCTGAATGTGCAATACAACTCCTAGGGTTTAATATAATTTCTATTATATTAAGAAGAAAGACTCGAAATGGTACATTTTCTGCTTGCTTGGACAAAAAATAAAGTTATTTCAGGATAAGTAGACCATTAAAAATTCAGTGAATATAACAATACTCAAATGCTAGAGAATACTCAAATCATCTTTGTGAAGGATGTCCAATGAATAAATATCTATTGAACGCTTTTGCTTTACATAAGAACCAACATATCCATGCATAAACATGGTTATAGTTAACACATCATGAGGACAGTGCACCATTTTTACAAATTAATTTTTTGCCCCTAGATATGGAACAAAATCTCAAATAAAACTGAAAGCTGATATTGCTGTGGTCTAAATGATAGAAAGGGTAGCATTTGATTTCCATATTATGGGCATTTTGTAAATGAAAATTCCACTTTCAAACTTCTGTCTCTGCATGCACTTGCAAAAATTTAACATTATGATTTCTGTGTTTTAACTAAAATCAGTCATCTGAAGAGTGAAGTGAAGAGAAGGTATTTTAGGGGACTTTTAAAATTCTGCATTGATCACTCAATGTTAATGTATACCATTCCCAAGAGACACAATTAATCTTGAAAAAACCACTGCTTCTTACCTATACAAGAGTTTCAACTGTTTATGAATTTTATGCTCCTAACATCTCACACCCACTTCCTTCTCTGTTCATGAATTCCTATCTGTTTGTAGAACTTGATATGCATAGCATGGCCATACCTTTAACCAACACTTTACACATATAAATAGAAAATTGCTCTAACCCTTGGGAATGTTTGACAAGAATACCTTTCATGGTAAAACTTATATTATTTAGAATGTCTGAATATGAAATAGTAAATAGCAGTGACTGAGTTGTTGTTGTTTTATTACTATTATCATCATTACTTGTGGAATTGGGGATTGAACCCGGGGGGGGGGTTCTACCTCTGAAAGACACTGCTAGCCCTCCTAATTTTTTTTTTTGTGGTACTGGGGGTGGAACCCAGGGGCCTTCTACCTCCATGCTATACCCACAGCCTGGTTTTTTATTTCTTATTTGGAAAGAATAAGGTTAATGAGAGTCTCACTATTTGCTGAGGCTGTCCTTGAACCTGCGATCCTCCTGTCTCAGCCTCCCAAGTACTGGGATTACAGGCATGTGCCACCATGCCTGGCCTAATTTTTTTTGAAACAGAGTCTCGCTAAGTCATTGTGCTGGCTTTGAACCTGTGGTCCTCCTGTTTCAGCTTCCCAAGTACTGGGATTACAGATGTAATCCACCAGAGGTGCACTACTGCAACTGGCAGACATTATTTTTAAATGGCATTGCTTACATATTTCTATTCTTGAAAAGACATTGGGAAGGCAAGGCTGATATCTAGGCCAGAAATTTTCTAGTTAGTAGATACTAATATTTGGTATAGTACTCCAATTGATAGTAGCACCTTGCCTAGAAACTATCTTGGTTTCAAATGTATATGCAATATTGATGAAGCTGAGTCAGTCACTTAATTCTTTAAGAAAAATTAGTTAACTTTTAGATCAAGTATGTATTAGTATATTTTATATGTAGTAAAAGCCCTTATGCATGAATTGTGATTGAATCCCTGTTCCTAGGTATTAACTTCTTCCTAGAGTAGCTGAGTGCATTGGGCCCACAGAGCCATTAGCTTTCATTGTAGCATTGATGTATATCGGTCCCAACAGAATAGGGAATTAGCTTTTGCCTTGCAGCAAAGCTTTTTCCTGGTTTCTCTTCACAATGGGACTCCTTTGCCATGCCTTTTTCTAATGTAACCAGAGAGTAAAGTGGCAGTCAGAAGAAGAAAATGAAATCTATTGAAATAAAATCATCAAGTGGCCATGGTAGCTTTTCACAGTATGGTGAGCTGACACAGTTAATCCACAATGATAAATGTGATCCTTTGGGGATCCATGGCAATTTCTCTGAGTATTGAAGTGTACATGTTATAAAATAGAAGTAATAGCTGTCAGTTTTTGAAAGATAAAAAAAATTTACTTAAAAAGATGTAATATCTGATAAATGGGTCTTATGATACAATAAAGTGTTCCTTCATTCACCTTTTTCTTTTAAGGCATTTTTTGCTTAACAATCACTTTATCCTGCATTTCATTACTCAAAACAAATTTATAAAGCGGAAACAAAAAATGTAAAAGAGAAACTGGGTAACTTTAACTTGGAAGTTAAAAATTAGCAACTTATATAGAGAAAAGAATTAAAATGATAACTGGTTGATTTCTTGCCTGTAGAGGTTAAACCTTTGATATTATCTACTTTATTTTATAAAGTAATATTTCTGAGATCATTCATCCAGAATTAGTATGCCAAAGTTTCACTTAGGAGTAAATTAGAAAAATGGGGAAAGATTCTAAGAAATATAATTGTTTTATAAAATAAACATAAGTATAACCCCAGTAAGTAAAGATTACATGTACACTAAAGATCCATTAAATGTGCTTCCACTACCAGGTAAGATGTACAAGTATTTGAAAGACTTTTTCTCCTATTATAAAGACAAGACAAATCAAGATGATATAAAAATCATACTTCTCTGTGGGATTAAGAAAAAGCTGTATTTGCAAAGAAACCCTGAAAAACTAAATTCTTGGGCAAAACCAGTCTTCACACTGGGACAGAGATAAGACAGTGAGAGTTTCTACATAGCTCCTGCAGAAAATCTATCATGTAGAAAAGAGGACAGTTTTAAAATCTTTGATCTGATTTCCACCTTATGATGCTAGAAAAAGATGCACAAATTTAACACAATGTAAGCAGAACAGGGGATATAATAAAAATAAGTATAAAAGGATGAAATAGAACATAAAAATAAAGAAAAATCAATAAAACTAAGTTGGTTTTTGGAAAAGAGAAACAAAATCAATCAAACTATAGCTATAGTGAACAAAAACAAAAAAAGAGAGAACAAAATATAAATTTCCAATGTGGAGAATAAAGACAAAGAATTACTATCGATTCTATAGGTTTTCAAACAAATAAATAAACAAACAAAAAACAGCTAGCACAGGGCTGTAATACTAATAACTGAGGCCAAGGCACCACAAGTTCAAGGCCAGCCTGGGAAGCATAACAAGACTCTGTTTTATTATAAAAAATAAAATAAAATAAAATAAAATGGGCAAGGGGTGCTGCTCAGCGGTAGAGCACCCCTGGCTTCAATTCCCATTACTGCAACAAACAGACTAATAAAGCTACCCAAACTGATCTAATCACAAAGATAAATTCAATGCCAATTAAATAAGTTCAGTTGGTAATTTCAAACCTTCCTACAAATTAAACTTTAGACCCAATGGCTTCACTGGTGCATTCTATGAAACATGTAAGAAGTTGTATGGTCATTTTACTAAGCACAAAAAAGCATTTGATCAAATCACATACCTATCCATGATAAAATTCCCAACGAAACAGAACTAGAAGGGAAATTCTTCAATCTCTTAAGGATTATCTACTTGAAAAAATATGTATGTATGTATAGCAAGCATCATACTTAAGATTAAAATGGTTTCCTTTTTAAGAGAGCCAGGTAAGTTTGTCTGTAGCCAACATGTTTAACGACACTGTACTGGCAGTGCCAAGCAGTGCAGTAAGGCAAGTTTATAAAGTAAATATTGAAAAGGAAAAAGTGAAATTTGTCTTTTTTCTTAGACAACATTGCTATATTCATAGTGAATTAAAATAATCTACCAAAAAAGAAGGGAAAGAAAAAAAGAAAGAAAGAAAGAGAGAAAGATGATAGAACTCTTTCGCAAATCAACCAGGTTAATGTTCACAAGGACAGTGTACAAAAATTGATTGAATTGTGAAACCAGCAACAGTTAGATAATACAATTTAAAAATCACTGTCATTCATAATATCATAAAAAGGAAATATATTTAGTAAAATGTTTAAAATCTCTACACTAAAAAGCTAAAAACAACTGTTGAGAGAAATGAAAAAAAAAGAAATATATTAATTTATTGGATGATTCAACATTAAGGTATCAATTTCACTGAAACTGATCAATCCCAATCAAAATTGCAGCAAGCCTATTTCCTGATTTCCTTCCTTTCTTCATTATTTTTCTGGTAGGAACAAGCTGATTCTAAAATATATGTGAAATTATTAAATGCAAAGGACATAAAATATCCAAAATAGTCTAGAAATAATGAATTTTATATGCTCATGCTATATAAAGCAATCAAGCCAAGCACTGTGTGCATGCCTATAACTCCAGTCCTTGGGAGGCTGGGGCAGGAGGATCACAAGTTCAAAGCCAGAGAGTGGTAACTTAGAGAGATCCTGTTACAAAATAAAAAAAAAAAAAGAAAATGAAAAGGCTGGGAGTGTTGTTTGGTGGTAGAATGCCCCTGAGTTTAATCCCCAGTACCACACACATACATACACACACAAAAAAAGCAATCAAATGGTGTAGTTTTATGTAACAACCAATAAATGGGTAAGTAGAACAGAATAACCTGTCCAGAAATAAACAATTCTATGGTCAAAGGATTTTTGACTAAGTTACAAAGCAATTCAATGGGGAAAGGACAATTTTTAACAAATTGTCTAAAACAACTGGATATCTACATGGAAAATAATGAGCCCTAAATCAAATTTAACCCTAACTCATATATAACCCTAACTCACATATCAATATCTATCTATATACAAATATTAATTCAAAATTAATACCAGAATATATTCATTATCTGGAGTAGACAAATATTTCTTAGAACAAAAAAGGCAATAACCAATGTTTAAAGTAATAATAAATTGAACTTTATTGAATCTAAAAATTTCTACTTTCAAAAGATACTATAAGCTCAAGTCACAGACTCAGAAAAAACATTGTTATCTCTGTGTATGTATTATGTGTGTTATATATTGTTATATATTTATATGTGTACTATATATTTGCTATATATAATTATATATATAATTATCTATCTCAATTATAGCAGTAATAAACTGAAAACAACCCAATAAAAATGGGTAAACAACTTGGACAGATACTCTAAAAAGTATGAGAAGTTGCTCATCATCAATAGTAATCAGAGAAATTCAAATTAAAATCACAAATCAAAATTCACTAAGATGACTAAGATTAAAAGCACTTTTAATAACAAATGTCAAAATGTAGAGCAATTGAATCTCATACATTGCCAGTAGAGATGTAAAATCAATGACTATTTTGGAAAACATTTTGGTAATTTCTTATAAACTTAAACTGTTGCAAGTTTTGGATCACTGTGACAAAATACCTGAGATAAACAACTTAAAATGAGGAAATATTTATTTTACATCATAGTTTCAGTGATTTCAATCTATGGTCACTTGGTCATGATGCTTCGTGCCTATGGTGGGAGGGGTAGTGGAGCGAAGCTGCTCACCTCATGGCAGTCAGGAAGCAGGGAGAGAGGAAGAGGAGGGGCCAGGATCCCTATATCCTATGCAAGGTATGACTCCAATGACCTAACTTCCTTCCACCAGGCTCTACCTCCTAAAGTTCCTGCCACCTCCCAGTAGTGCCACAGGCGGGCAACCAAGCATTTAGCACATGACCTTTGAGGACATTTGAGATCCACTCAGTGTGTGGTTTGTTGTGGCACCTCAAATGGACCCAGACAAATACTTAATGGATCACTAGGTAGGAAATGATATTTAGTAGGAAAAAGAAATGGAGATACACTTAACTCTTAATATGGCTGGACCTAAGTACTTCCAAAAGTCTCCCCTCCCCCCTCCTTGAACATGCTGTTTACTTAATATTGATATGTACTATTCTCCATATTCTACCATGACCCAACAAAATGAGCAACTTCTACCCACCTCCCATTCACAAAGGGCTAAGATTCAGATATGTTTAATAAACTCCCAAATTTTAAGTGACAGAGGATTTGAAACAAAGTCTTAAAAAACATTTTCTACCGCATCTCTCCTACATCTATCAATATCTTTGTAAAGGAGAGCTTAGAAAAAAATGTAAATTTGGCAGAAAGATTTGTAATATTTGAACCCACAAATTATAAATGTAATTTTTGTCATATATTTTACTTAATAGTAATAATAATCCTTGTTGGTTGATACCAAAATTGATGCCCAGAGTTTTTCTTTTACTTTTTAGAGACTGAGATAATGCAGAGGTAAATAAATACAGTTAGCAATTACTGAATGCCTACTGTGGCCACAAGCATTCTAAGTTCTTTATATGTAGTAGCTCTTTTAATCCTCCCAACATCCCTAACTATAGTTATTGTTACCATGGTTTCAGTGCTAGAGATGAGGAAACTAAACCAGAAAAATGAAGTACTGTACCCAAGTTCATTTTAAAGTTGCACCAGATTATATTATATAGTGAATCCAGGATTCAAGTCCAGGAAGTCCAGCCCTAGTGACTTTACTCTGAGGGGCAAAGCCATGCTACGTATCGGTGAGGAGACCTAGAAGAACCTTCTGGACTCATGCCTCAATAGGTGCACTGATCCAGGTATTATATTGCCTGAACTTCATTATTAGAGAGTTGTTCCTTGGGGATCAACTTTGCTTGCTCTGCCAATACCAACTCACTTTTACCTTGTAAATTAGAATTAAAAAAAAAAAACAGCTGGCATTGGGGCTGGGGATGGTGTGCAGGGAAGGACTAAATTAAGTGATAAGGTCAGATATTTGCCTGGGGCTTTTCTAGCTTAGAGTTACTCATAAACAGATAAGAAAGGAGTGACAATCCTAGAATTCAAGCCTCAATTCTAGCTCTTAATCTACTCAGCAGAGCAAAACTTCTTTCCCTTTTTATTTGTTCTGCTGCTTAAGCTTCCTAACTGTGGGGCATGTTTATTCACCTTAATTTAATATTCTGCTTGTGAGACTGGATTTTGGCAAACTATGACTAATTACCTTTGGTCTCTAGGAAGCAGAATAGCAGAGTCCATGGTTCTACAAATTTCAGCTGCAAAATAAAAGGAAGCTCATAAAATCTGACTGGTTGTTTATAGTTAACTAAGAAAGGAAATGGTCTAATTTGCCAAATAAGAAAACATGGTCTGTCCCTTAAATGTGCATCTGCTAAAGGAGAGCTTGAGCAAATCCTATCACCAGTGCCCTGAAAATGATTCAACTCTACTCTTTATGTCTTTTTTCACATCTTTTGGTCATTTTGATTTTCTTGGATGTTACTGCTTGGAAAGAGGAAAGAAAAATTAAGGTCTGAAACTTCGACCTCATCTTTTTTAACACTACAGGAAAATGTTTCTTTGAAGAGGGTTGGAAAAAACTGAAATGTGGATTTTAGAAAGTGAGATTGTGCTCATGTCTCTAAAGCATTTGCTCTTTAAGACATCTTGCGCCATAAAAAAACTGAAAGATTTCCAAGAGGATAAACAATATTTTATGGGTCTGGTAACTGACATCTGAAATTATAACCTTGACTTGAAATTCTATAATACATTTTAGTAACATTATTGTGTATTACTCAAAAAGTGAAAATAAAGTTGAAGAATATATCATCCTTGTTGGGATGTGGTGTTATATAACTCAGTGGGACAGTGCAGGCTTAGCATGTGTAAGGTTCTGTGTTCTATCCCAGCCCCTCCCAAAAAATTATATTTGTCATAGTCATACAACAATAAAAATGGCTTAGTAGCAAAGAACCAAAAATATATAATCAGAGATATTTCCTTCAATAGTAAATCCGTGTTCCTTTTACTGAGTTGTATTCACTTAATATTTAAAGATGAGGTCTCATTGATCTGTGACTTCTTCAGTTGATCTTCAGTTTCTACATTATGATCAAGGTTAAGTGGGGACACAAGAAACAAAAGGAAAATGAACTTGCAACATGTCACAAAAGCACTGAAACCATGTAAATCCAGGCAAGAGTGCAGAGTACATGTCATAACATTCTCTCAACTTCCCTCGGATTGAGGCTCAGGTGTCCTGCTCCATCTAAGCTGTTATGATGTTACTATTTTGTTGATACCTCCATCTCTCTAAAAGCAAGTTAAAGTAGAATGATATGAAGAGAAAGTTATTTCTTGAGTTGAAATTGGTGATGCCAATGTTTTCAGCTGGAAGTCCACGCAGAATCCATGTCTTCCTCATACTTGAAATCCTTAGGTGTCTCCCTATTGGCCGCAGGATAAAGTGCAAATCCCTAACCATGACATGTCTGCAATCTATTCTTCAGCTTCATCTCTTCCATTATCTTACACCCATCTTCTAATAGTGCTGTAGAAAACATCTGGCTCTTCCTTGAATAAATTAGGGTATCTATCTCCCTGCCTTTGTGCATAGCTTCTGCTAAATAAAGTCCTGTTTATAATAGGGAGCAGCATCACATGGTGAGTAAGAATCTGGGCTCTTTATCATACTGTCTGGGTAAAATCCCTGACCATACTATATATTAGTTCTGTGGCTTCAGACAAGCTATTAATCATCTGTCTCAGTTTTACTATCCCTAAAATTAAAGAAATAATTATGTGTCTTTCATAAGACTGTTGCAAGGCCAAAGGAAGTCAATTCTTATGACAATCTTAGAAGGCTAGTCCTCCCTCTGTGGTGCTTTCTCTGACTTAATCACTTTGTGTTTCCATTATTTTATTTATAGCTCTCTTATCCTTTTTTCCTCATACATATGAGTTTTTACATTACTTAGCATTTGTATCTCAATATCTTCTTTGCCTAAAACAGATTGTAAAAGGCTTTCAATGAGTGACTTAACTTTATCCCAAATACAGCTATAGAAACATTAATTTTGAGAAAAAAAAGAGAACCATATTGCTATGAGTTTGGCATTTAAAGTATCAGGGATGTGCTTGCCAAAAAGCACCAGTAGGCTAAGTACTGAGTTATCTGGGGTTATCTCAGAGCTACAGGATTATGAGTGTTTCTTATTTTCTTCTTTTTGGTTTTCTATAGTTTGTAAATTGTTTATAAGTATGATATGAAAATTGTATAAATATTGAAAATGTTTTTCTCCAAGGATTCATCATTTTCATGATTCAGTTGCCTTTGATACAGCTGATAATTCTTTTTACTAGAAATACTTTCTTCCCTTGGCTTTCATAATACCACATCTCTGAATTTTGCTTCTGTATCTCTGTAATCAATTCCTTGGTTTCATTAATAATTCTTTCTTCTCAACTAGACCATTAAAGTAAGAAAGTATGAGGATCCCGTCTAGGTTCATGACTCATTCTATATCCCCCCCGGGAGTGAAATGTACTTCCATGACTTCACTTCTAATTTACAATCTGAATGCTGTATTTCTAGAGCTCCTACGTTGTTTCTGATCTCAAGATTCTCATATCTAACCATCTGTTTGACATTTGGCTGGTTCACAGTCATCTTAGACTTAATATGTACAAAACCTCTGCTCTTCTTTGTAAATGACACCATCTTTCTACCAAATCAAGCTGGAAACCTGACAGTTGTCCTTGACTCCTCTCCCCTTTCCCTGTGCATCCACTTCATCATCACCTAGTACTTTTGATTCTACCTTGTGTCTCTCAAAACCATCGAAATCACTGCTAATACTGCTTGCTAAATTGCACACATTTCTGTTGTACTTTAATAACCTTCAAACTGACTTCCCTGAATTTTCCCGAAGCTACTCCTTCTTGGGTATTACCAAAACTGTTATGACTTCCATCAAATATGAAGCACTATAATATGCTAAATACTTTGCCAAATACTGTAGATACTACAGTGAATTCAATCATGTTTATGGGCTCTGCTATAGATTAATTTGAGAGCAGAGGGAAAAAAGAAGACAAACTAATAGATTATTTGACTAGTAACAATCTCACATCTACTTTAATATCTCACAGCTTGGAGACCAGAATACCCAATGGTCTATAGGCAATTATAATCCATCTAAATGTTAGAAATGAAACTGATCCTTTTGTTTCCCCAGATATACTAGAACGGGAAGGCATATTATCCTGTTCTCTATGAGAGAAAAAAAATTCACCTTCTGAAGATGAGGGATTAATGTACCCAAAGTAGAAGATTGCAAAGTCAACCAATGTCCCATTTTCTATGGGTTACAATTGTCTTTATTTAGAGCGAGAGCCTATAATTTTTGTGTAGGTGGCACGTGAGGTCAGAAAAGTGGTTCACAGGTGGAATTAGGGACGGGTGGAAGTAAGGGGTCATTTGTATTAATAAACTATGTAGAGGCTGGGAACTCATCATTGAGGTACTAACTTAAAATATAATTTAGTAAAATGTTAAAATCTCATGGGAACATGGAGGTTATTTGATTCAACATTCAAGTTGTAAAGAACAAAAAAGCTGATATTGAAATGTTAAATGATTTAGTTGCCTCAGATTATACAATAAGCCACTGAGAGAGTGGTACCCAGATCTGACTCTTCTAACTCACAGTCTCATCCTTATTCCAACACACCTTCCTCCTTATTTTATTTCAGGCTTCTTTATTTAATAAAAGGATTCCCCATACATTTCTCTTAAATTGCAAACCTGTCATGTGAGTTTTAAATATATTAAATATTATAAAATCTGACCCAAAGTTGCCTTTTTAAATTTATCTTGGAATTTAAATGTTTAGATATGAAGGAGATAATAACTGACAAAGTCTTCATAGGTTGTCAGGAACAGACTAATGATATTAACTAAAAAAAAAAGACTCAGGGAGAGATTGTGAACGACAAGAATCTGTCTGGGGCTGCTCTTCTAACTGAATCAGGAGCAAGCTTAAGGCAAACAAACAAAAGGCCAGACCCAGAGACAGAGTGCTAAGTGGGTTAGAGATGCTGGCAGAAAATGCAGCTCCCTGGCTTCCTCCCTGAGAGAGAAGCATCAGGGCACACAGGAGGGCTCCTCAGAGCCTCGGGATAACTCTGCGGGCCTCCTAGTCTCCTATGCACTGCAGATTAAGGGAATCTTACTCTTTTTGTGCAGATTGAGTATTTTTAGGGTTAATTCATCAATTATTGCAGTAAACGAACCCAGAGAATACACCCCTTCATTGTGGTCACTGCATTATAACATTTTCAGAGAAAGCAAGAGACTGGTTGGATAGTATTTATCTGTCTTTTCTCATGGGCCATTGTATCCCCTGGAGGCCTTCTCTTTTCATGGGTGGGAAGCCAGAATTTAGTCTAATTTGAGAGCCTTTGCAACTGCACTTCTTCAAGGTCTCTTTCTTTGAACAGGATAAAGAATGGATCAGAGACCTAAAGATAATGAAACATAATAAAGAACTAAAGAACCTATTGAGCTCGTCTTAGCTTCCATTTCATCAGATATGGCTGTTGGCTCATGCTCCACAAGTATACAGTTTGTATATCTTATGTGTATAATTTATATGACCTGAGGTTAGGACTACCCACTCTTTGTGTGTACAGATGATTAGTTATGTGTGACGGGGTTGATAAGGAAATAGTGGGACTATGTCATTGAGTAGCAGAGATTTAAAAATTAGAGGCCTTAGGATCAATTGCTTTTCCAATGAGGACAGTCATGACAAATTGGTTATGTGGTTTTAGTCAAACATTTTTCAGAAGCCCATACAGACATACATGACCTTAAATATCGGGATTTTCATGAATTTAATGCAATGGCCATTTTCCTTTGTATGTGATTTAAGTCTAGGACAATATAGTATAGGCAGGAGCCAAATTTGGTGGCCTGGATTTTAGCTATGTGTTAACTTACCACTCAGAATGAGCTTGAAAGGATTTGGGTTTGGATACAAAGGAAACTAAATAAATGTGAAATGTTAGTAAAGAGTGAATTACACCATTGTATGTTATCTGGCAGTAGGGAAACCCATAATTCAATTTGAGGTATGTCAAATAATCTAATTCCATTATTAAATAGAATCTGGCTTGTTCTTCTGTTGATAATGTCAGGATTGAAAAAAAGCTTCAACTAAAACAAGTTGTGAATAGGAAGCTTGATATATGATTTATTTAAAGTGATGGTAGAAGTGTAAATAGGAATATTGGGCCAAATGGAACACATAGAATATTTTGAAATTAGCTTCTTACATCAAAACTTTCTCTAAGATGGAGGTGGTGATTACCCATTATAAAGTAGCAAAATCATAAATAAATGGTGGGCATTGTGATAAAGATTCCTAAAATAAGCAAAGGTTATTGGAGTCTTTCACTTAGGTAGATATTTTACTATGAAGCATGGAATTTAATGATAAGCAACGATAATGATGATATTGTATATAACAGTTTTGAAAGACAGAATTTTAATTTTATATATAGGAAAAAGTAACATAATTGGTTTAAAATGAAATCTATATGCACTATATTCTTTGCTGGGGTTTAAGGAGCCATGTAGCATATCACAGACGTTTATGATTGTGCATTTGCTGACTAGGTCATGAGATGTTATACTGAGAGTGCTGACTGCAGATAATAATTACACTAATCACTCTTAAAAATATAATTCACTGCCCTACTCATTGAAATAAAAGGTCAGATATGTTCCATTATAAAACTCATCCATGCAAGAAATTATGAGAAAAAATACACAATTAAAGAAATAAAGACACAGCAACTATTTTCTCTCATATAAAAATAGCCATAATTAGCTGGGCATGCCTGTAATCCCAGTACTTGGGAGGCTGAGATAGGAGGATCACAAGTTTGAAGCCACTTTTAGCAACTTATTGAGACCCTGTGTCAAATTAAAAAAAAATATATGACTAGGGGTGTGGCTTGGAGGTAGAATGTCCCTGTGTTCCATCTCCAGTATCAATACTGCTACTACTAACAATAATAATAATAGCCACAATTAATACTTGGTGTGCATCCTAGTTTTCTGTGCATCATGTTTTGCTTTTAATTTATGTTATATAAAGAGTTATATTGACATCATATAAGGAATTTAGTACACTTTTTAAAAATTTGTCATAGCAACAAAAGCATTTTATACATTATATTATTTTGAATAAAAATAAACATCAATTCTTTTTTTTTTTTTGCAGTACTGGGGATTAAAACCAGGAGCATTCTTCCTCCGAGATATACCCTCAGCCCTTTTTTTAAAATTCTTTATTTTAAAACAGGGTCTCACTAAGTTGCAGAGGTCCTCACTAAGTAGCTGAGGCTGGCTGCAAAACTGCGATCCTCCTGTCTCAGCCTTCCAAGTACTGGGATTGTAAGCGTGCGCCATCATGCCTGGCTAACATCAATTTTTACAGTAGTGTGAAATCATATTGCATGTTTCTCCATTGGTATTGCTTAATAATTATTTTGCCTCCCATATTTTACTTATATAAATAAAGCTAAATAAATGTCATGTGATTAAGACTTTTTCTATACTTCTTATTATTATTCTTATTATTTTGCTTAGGAGCACTTCCTAGAAATAATCAGGTCAAAGGAAATATATTCCAAAATATTTTCATTTATACTCCAGTAAGAAAAATGAGATAGCAACTTTTCTATCAGTATATAGGGAAGCTATTGAATTTTGTTTATGCCATGTTTATGTTGAATATTTTAGGCATATAAACATTGCATAAAAATAACACATTTTTGCTTCTTCATCTTTAAGACTTATATTTTTATTTCTCTTTTTGGTCTTGGACATCCTATTGCTTAGAACTTTCAAATTATTGTTAGATTGGATATAGATCTATGCAAGCTTTTCCTTCAGAAAATCTGAATTAAGAATATGAGTCTGATAGTTGGTAGTAGTGGAAGCTTGACCAAACTGCAAAACATCCCGAATCCTAAGTCCTTGCTGATAAAATAGACGAGGTATTAGTTATACTAAATGATTAGCCTGAGGATTATCAAGGATCTTTTTGAGAGGGTGGTATGTCAGAGATGACTCGGGGCTGACTGTAATGCAGTCGTTTTTGCTTTCGTGCTGTTTTGTTTTGTTTTTAACCCTTCTTTACGTGTGCAGTCCCTCATACGTGGCACTCTCAAAGGGATTGTCCTGGAGATCTATCTATACGTACTCAGATTTGTTCAGGGCTTACTTTCTCGGAAGACTTGATGAAGGTAAGAAATAAAAGACCCAGGGTCAGAATGTAAAAAGGAAACTACATTTTCAAAGTATGAGCTTTCCATGAACTCAAGAACCTTCTTTCAACTTTATCAAATAAATGTCCTTCCATTGGAAAAAAAAAAAAAAACAAAGCTCTGTTAGGTGTTGTTGCTTTGACAAATTTAATAGTAATAAGCCTACAGACAGGAGACAGATGCTTCTGTACTTGAAATATGCAGCTGGTGTGCCAGAATGAACATCTTTCTTCTCTGCTACCCTTAGTTTCATTAACCTTCAGAACTCCTTTTGTTCTTCTGTCTTAAACCAATCTTATTATTCCCTTAAGAGTCTGGTATGAGCAGTAGAAAATGAGCAATGTCAATAATCATGTTAACCAATTAGGCTACCATTTAATGGAGGTCTAAAGTTTATCCCAAATCTTAGATATGTGTGGAGGTAAACTGGAGCATCTCATCCTAGCTAATGTGATAGAGTCTCTTAATGTACTTTTCCCCTCATGTCTAGATAAATTTTGTCTAATCCTCATGAGGCGTATTGCCATAATTCCTAATGATGCTGCATACTAGAGCTCTGCTAAAAGCACATTGGGGAAATGAAACAGGTACCTCAATTTTCTCAACCCCTCCTCCATTTTCATATTGTTGTCAAGGTTTAAAATGTTACTCATTCTAATAATATTTTACATTTGTTAAGAATATGATAGAGAATTATATAGGAAGCAGAATATCAGAAAGTATAGAAAGATGTCTGAGTTGTCTAAACGTTTAATTTACCCTGCTCAGTATCTTTGCAAGTATTGTGTCTAATTCTGAGTTCCTTTCCCCACTTTTTTTCCAGTTTTATTTGGATTCCTAGATCCATCTCATGGGTTATCATTTTCAGTGAATATTAACAGAGTTAATGTAATCAAATCCATAGGCTTGATCCTTATGTAGAAACTTCACGTGTACATGGAGAAATTGCCTTGTAGAACTGGGGTGTTGTGACACATGCCTGTAATCCTAGTATTTGGGAGACTGAAATGGGAGGATTGCAGGTTCAAGGCCAGCCTGAGTAACTTAGCAAGACCCCATTTCAAAACAAAAAATATAAAAGGGATGGGGTTGTAACTCAGAGGTAGAAGGACCCTTGATTTGACCCCAACCCCCCAATGCACCCCCCCAAAAAAGAAAAGAAAAAAGAAATTGCTTTGTAATTAGAAATGCTCTCTGTCTCTGTAGTCATTTGGCAGCAACCTAAAAGGTATTTTGACCAAGAACATGGATTTCCTTTTTTAAGAGAAGACAAAGATACATCTTTAAACATGAAGATCATAAGAAATTTTCTTTCCTTTTCTAACAAAAGAAACGTGTGGCTTGGGTATCAGAGGATATTTTCACTATTTCCTTTTATTTAATTTTCATTATTTTTCTAATTTATTTAATTTCATTATAATCTCATTGCTGTTCTTTGTACTTGCATCTTATGCTTATGACTTTCCAGGGTAATAATAGCTATTTTTTCTTTCTTTCTTTCTTTCTTTCTTTCTTTCTTTCTTTCTTTCTTTCTTTCTTCTTCTTTTTTTTCTGTACTGGGGATTAAAACCAGGGGAATTCTACCTCTGAGCTAGACCCCCAAGCCCTATTTTATACATTTTTTTTATTTTGAAAAAGGGCCTTGGTAATTTGCTGAGAGTGGCCTCAAACCAGCAATCCTCCCGTCTCAGACTCCCAAGTCCTGGGATTACAGGCATTCGCCACCATGCCCAGCTTTCACTTTCTATTCAATAAAAATGTACATGCTGTGTCAGGCATGCTTGCTTCTGGAATATAATACCATAACCGATGAGCACTCAGCTTTAACAGCCCAACAGTTCATTCTAACTCATAAGAATTCTCATGTATTAGCAAGTAATCTAGACCCCTTGAGTCTGCCTTTTTTGTCTGACTAAAAGAAGGATAAAATTAAGTGCTATTTATAACTCATGGTTGTTGAGGAAATATAATAAAATAATATCTGTACAAGTACTATATGGTGCTCATCATGTTTTATTGTTATTTGTGGTTTATTATTACTGAGAGGAAAACATTTTGCTTGGTAAGCAATTGGACCAATACAGCTCCAATCTGAGGACCAAATGTACACATAGCTGGAACACTTAGCTGTTCATGGTTTATGATTTCTGAGATACTGAACAGGGACCAGTGCTGTGGAATATTCTCCCTCCTGCTGTCTGGTGCCTGAAAGTAATTCTCTAGAGTGTCATTATTTTGACTTAAGGTTTCTTGGTCCCTGTTAAAATGCAAACAGCCCTGGGAGCATAGGCATATTTATATTGAACCTGTTTGCAAGCTTTTTTTTCTCACACCTGGTTTCACTATTCAAGAATTAAGACCTTGAAGAGACTCAGAAGGCTTAGAGCAGGGTCATATGGCATAACATTGTCCACAGTGTTCCCATAAGATCATTTGCTTCTGAGGCATAGGATCCCCCCTTTTTTTAGTGTCTTATAATATTTTATATCTGTACCTAGTTACTGTACCTTCCGGGCACTCAATGACACAATTTAATTGAATGCAAGAGAGACTTTCAGTAGGAAGCTGAAACATTTTACCATTTCCTTTAGCTGGAAAGCAAGCATTAAGTTCAGATGATAAATTGTGACAGACACATTTCTAGCGGCATATGGCTTCTTGGAAGGCTTCCCTGGCTGGGAGACTGTCAGTTCTGAAGTTACCTCTGGCTAGTCACATGGTTAGCTCACTGATGGGCTTTCTGAAGCTTCCAGCAAGCTTTCAGAATCATCAAAACTGATTTGATTCACACTGAGTCTTTGGTGTCACTAGGAAGCTATGGAGTTATTTTCTTCTTCTATCAGAAGCACCTTAAATTTTAGTGTGAGATTTGGTGGAATATGTTGCTTTTTGAATATCAGAGACCTCCTCCCCAGATTCTATTAAGCATCAGATACCCAAATACCCTTCTCTTGGATGGAAGTATTAAGACAGATTGCCCAAACTCAGCTGGTGGTAATTGGGCTGCAAACGACTTCCCTCCTAAAGGAAACCTTTCTACTTTAGCCCAACTCACTTCAAGAGAAGAGCTTTGCACAACTGTGTGGCTCTCCAAGCCCTGGGGACTCAACAGCACAGTATGTTCAGTTTCTCTGTGCAAGATCCATCCGAGAGAGAGAGAAAATTCTGAAAGTATAATGTTGGTAATAGTCAAAGTCTTAATGATGTAGGATGCCTCTGAGAGGCTAATTTGTAAGCAGGTCAACATCTTTACCTTTGGAAACAAAATACGTCTGTTCTCATTTGTACCAAATGTTTATTTTATAATTTGCTTTATGGTTAAATATTGGGCTGACGGATTAAACCCATGGGTAGGGTAAAGGTTAGTAGCAGTACATATAAAAACAGTTAGCAGGTTTGTATAATTACAATTTGCAAACATAGCTGTTGTTTCCCTGTGTGAGAAAATTCACTTTCTCCTGTGTATATTTTCTCCACTGTAGTTTAAGTAGCTTTGTGGTCCTAAATTTGGTATAAGCAACTAAAGCTGATTTTGTTGCTAAATTTTAGGGTAGATAAATATTTGTAAATGAAGTGGTTTAGTGAAGAGTCACTTTAGGGAGTCAGAAGGACTGGAATCTTTTTCGGGCTTTGCTGCAATGTAAATTTGGGATGATTTGGGATGAGTTCTTTAACTTCTCTGAACCTCTGTTTATTCATCTGTCAGCTGGGTATTAAAGTATTAACTCAACCCAACAGATTTCTTGGAAGGCTAAAATGACATCAAAGCAGTAAAGATACTTTAATTTTTTAATGTGAAATACGAATGCACAATTATTTGGCATATTATACATCATTAGCAAGTGGTTTTCCTTGAATAGCTAATCATAAGTATGATTAGTCCTAAACAGATATGCTTTCAAATCTTATTTGTGCATAAAAAAAGCACACCAAGATTTGTAATCATAAAACCTGAGTTCTAGTTTCCAATAGATTGATTTTTGTCTCCAACTTTTAATCTTTCTTAGTCTCGGTTCCATCTCAATAAAATTATCAGAATAAGTTATACCTGTTTTACAGGGGTGTTCTAAGGATTGAGTAAATTTGAGCAGGTATATAGGCAAACATACAGTAATATATTTTATAATTTATAAAGTATGATACTAATAATAAATATAACAAATATATTATAATACCACTTATAGACTTTAAAGCACCCACTCCTCAATATAGTCTATGATATAATGATGAAATTATAATGAATATAAATTAATAGCAGCCACTGAATAAAAATTAGCCTCCATCAATCATATCATATGATTTTTTTCTGACAATATTTTAAGCTTTTGGGTTTGAAAGTCAGAGTGATTTTATACAAATGTTCCAAAGTACCCTGATCTTGTTTTATTTTTAAAATCCCATTGTAAATTACAGAAACAAAAAGCCCACTCAAAACTGATTATTATATTCAAGTGGATTATTTTCATTTGAAGCACTCTGCTTAAATATCACCTCTCTGATTATAAGACAGACTGAAAATCAAAATCTTTAACCCTACTATAGACAAATGCATATAAGGAAATATTTTCTGAAGAATTTCAGACCAACAGTAAATTTTCAGTGGCCCACTTATATGTCTAAGTATACATATCTATACAATTTCTAGTTGTGTTTTATGAGGTAAAGTTTTAATACTGGGTTTTAATGTAAGTGCTCTCTATAAAGCTACATTAGGAAAGTGAGAAAGTAGACAAGAGATTTGTGTCAATACCAGTTTAATGTGGCAGGAAAAAACTTTATTTAGTTTATTTTTTATGCCATATTTCACCTCTTCTCTCTATTCTGAGTGAGTAGTCAAGCCCACCACTCCTTTGCTTAGTGGAATTTTGCAGAATTTAAAGCAGTACAGTTTGAAGATTAAAACAAATGTTTCTGATAAAACATTTTTTAATGTTTTATCACTCAGCCTAAAAAGAAGAGGTGAGGGGAGTTCTGGCTACCTGGTAAAGAAAGTCCCTCATCTTGCTAGTGGCAGCAGAGAGCCACACCCTCTCTGGCACTGCCCTGGGGCGCTCAGGGCTGAGGGAAGACAGACACACCCACGCGGAGACAGAAGCCCAGGCTCAAGGACCCAGGCCACGCATCGGCAGAGCTGTGTGTAGCAAGCAAGAAGACATTCTTAAGGCTGACTGTGGCACATCTTTACTAGACTTTTGTGCTGTTATGACTCCTAAATAGCTGCACAACAAATCCAAAACCAAAGAGGTAAAATGTAAAAACGAGAGACAGAAAAAAAAAGCAATACAGTTTGTACTTGAATGGTTCATCAATACACATATTGCAAAATACATAATTCCTTTCCTATTAAGAATTATGGTTATTTTATATGTGTGCAGATGATAAAGACAAGTATTTTAATATAGTAGACTTTAATAAGTACATTAAATAAAGTATTGTAAAATATGCTAAGAAAACAACTCATTGCATCAAAAATTGGCAAATAAAGAATCAAGGGTGGTTATCCTAAATATTCTGTCTGGAGACTGACCTGAACGTGATGATTTTTTAAAGTTCTTCAGGTGACTGTATTGTGCAGCCAAGGTCAAGATCCATTACTTTAGATTTAACGCTTGCTTTCTAAGATATCATGAAGTGCAGAGGAAAAATTCAAATGACATCAAGAAGATGGAAGTAAAATCTGGAGCGTGAGACTCTTGCAGTCTTGTTTCTCAGCTTACTGAGTTATAATTTGCATTTTAACAATAACCTCAGGTGACTCACAGGAGCATTAAAATTTGTTCTGATCTATAGGTCCAGTTCCTCCAATGACTGAACAGGGAGGAGGAATTAAAAAGAGTCATTATAAATTAAAAGATATTTAAAAGACATATCAACATATGACTTGTGGAAATTATTACAATCCTAGGCCGGGCGTGGTGGTGCACACTTGTAATCCCAGTACTTTGGGAGGCAGAGACCGGAGGATCCGGGATCGTGGCCAGCCTCAGCTCTCTCTCTCTCTCTCTCTCTCT